>OZ038446.1:876171-898671 GCA_964036265.1 Daptonema setosum | reverse complement strand
ATGCATCGGCCGGGAATCGAACCCGGGCCGCCCGCGTGGCAGGCGAGCATTCTACCACTGAACCACCGATGCTTGTTCGAAGGTAAACACATTCCTGTTCAGAATCTATTTTTCAGAATTCCATAAATAAATGAGTAAATGACCGGTTGAATTAAATTACCCTCTGACTATCTGTTTAACTGACCTGCAGTTTGTACACAACAATAATGCTGAGCGTGATGATGAGCATGTAAGGCACCAGTGAGTGGAGTAAAAGGCCCACAAATAGTCGATACCAAAATGAGTAGAGGGTAGCTGTAATTAAGTAATTAGTCAGTCACTTAAATATTTGATCGATCAGCCCATCAACCATCAGCTAAGCTACACAGTGAGTCATTCCGGTCATACAGTCCCTCCGCAGTTCCTCAGTCAGTCAGCCATTCAGTCAGCCAGTGTGTCAGTCCGTCAAGTCCTTTATAACTGAAGCTATACTTTATCAATCAGTCAGTTAGTTATTCAGTCGGTCAGTCAGTCAGTTATTCAATCAGTCAGTCAGTCAGTCAGTCAGTCAGTCAGTCAGTCAGTCAGTCAGTCAGTCAGTCAGTCAGTCAGTCAGTCAGTCAGTCAGTCAGTCAGTCAGCCAGTCAGTCAGTCAGCAGTGTGTCAGTCCGTCAGTCAGTCAGTCAGTTAGTGATTTAGTCAATCAGTCAGTCAGTTATTCAATCAGTCAGTCAGGCACTCAGTCAGTAAATCAGTCAGTCAGTCAGTCAGTCAGTAAGTCAGTCACAAACTTTGTGACCAATCGGACTGCGCGATGTAGAGTTTAGTCAATAGAACCGTGGCATTCAAATGAGGTTCCCGGATTTCCAGTGTACATTTCCGCACTTCGAGCCGGTATAACTCTGGTAGAGCAACCAGAAACGCCAGCACATTCAATAGAGACAGGATCTGAAATCACTGACTGATTGACTGACTGACTGACTGACTGACCGTCTGACTGACTGACTGACTGACCGTCTGACTGACTGACTGACTAACTGACTAACTGACTGACTGACTGGCTGACTGACTGACTGACTGATTGACTGACTGACTGACTGACTGACTGACCACCTGAATAAGTTTGTCATGTGGTGGTGAATGTTTCTTGTGGAGTAGTGGAAAGCATAAGGCAAAAAATCGATCAACTGTCACGGCTACAATCACCCAAACCGAACCTGTAATTAAGAAGTAAGAAAAATTACTTGATCATTCAAAATGCTATTCAATTTGAGTTTCTTGTTTTGAACCTCTTTTGTTCCAAAGTTCGTTCAATCAATTTTACCAAACTAAACCAGTCAAACCATCAATACACACTTTTATGCTTGATGAAAGCATGCGCTTTTTGAGATCATTTCACTTGTGTAATAAGAAGTCATGTTTTATATGATGCGCGGAACTAGCGAACACAACATGAAGACGATGAGTGATTGGTTAACCGTTGGTTGCAACTCACTCACTCACTCACTCACTCACTCACTCACTCACTCACTCACTCACTCACTCACTCACTCACTCACTCACTCACTCACTCACTCACTCACTCACTCACTCACTCACTCACTCACTCACTCACTCACTCCCTCACTCACTCACTCACTCACTCACTCACTCACTGACTCACTCACTCACTCACTCACTCACTCACTCACTCACTCACTCACTCACTCACTCACTCACTCACTCACTCACTCACTCACTCACTCACTCACTCACTCACTCACTCACTCACTCACTAACTCACTCACTCTCTAACTCACTCACTCTTTCATTCACTCACTCACTCACTCACCGATCATGGTAGCCGAGCTGAAGTAATAAGCATACGGAAACACGTAGGTGTAGCTGCCCGAGTATTCAGTAAGTACTCCGAAGTATATGGCTGGTAGACAGTACATCATTAAGGCACCTGGTGCAAGTAACAATACATCCCATATTGATAGCATGAGCAGGTACGTGTAGATGATGGGACGGCCAGCTGGATGAGTGAGTGAGTGAGTGACTGAGTGAGTGAGTGAGTGAGTGAGTGAGTGAGTGAGTGAGTGAGTGAGTGAGTGAGTGAGTGAGTGAGTGAGTGAGTGAGTGAGTGAGTGAGTGAGTGAGTGAGTGAGTGAGTGAGTGAGTGAGTGAGTGAGTGAGTGAGTGAGTGAGTGAGTGAGTGACTGAGTGACTGAGTGAGTGAGTGAGTGAGTGATCATGATTATTGAACCTGATCCAGTGGTTCGAGGCTGACAGAACACAATAACGCATATGATGTTGGCCAGTACTCCGATAATTAACACGGCCTGAAATGACGTAGACATCCACCGTTCATTATGAAACTGAGTTTCCAAAGCTCCCGTTTTTTCCTTTTTTAGGCTTTGACATTATACTAATTTAGAATTGTAGACCTAATTCTGATTTTTGCCATTTTTTTCGCAAAAATAAGCAATGAAATCAGTCAACACCCACTTTTTCTGCAAAAAAATCACACTCGGAATAATCAGAAATAAAGACACTGGATCAAATTTATTATCTCAATAAATCACCAACCAATGTGATATATCCGTTGATCACTAGGGATACGGTAGGCTGCCAGGCTGCGGCACCTGACGAGTTGGTGACACTTCTCGATGGTTGTGCCATGTACTTGACGAAACAGGCCGTGCCGTCGATGGTATCTGCATCGTGGTACGGTAGCACTGCCAGATCGATCATGTCTATTGATGTTAAGGGTGTCATGGTTGACGACATGGATGGTATTGACGACATTGAGGACATTGATGTGATGATTGATCAATATATTGGCTGATGACAATCAATGTATGTACAATTATGTATTATTGCTTGTCTGAAAGGACGATATGTAAGTATGTATGTATGTATACTGGTTCTTCGTTATGTACTCGTTAAAGGTCATTCGGTTAGAAAATATTTCTAGAAACTGAGCTGATTGACTCTTTAAAACAATACCGCCTGGTATTGAAAACGGAAAACAAAAGTTATTGAATTTTTAATACAACCAGGAAAGTATCTTATATATTAAAACTCCAATGTCGGTAAGTCCGCAAGCGATTCGATATAAATATCAGAAGTGAAACGCAAAACAACTCTTTTATGTCACTTTCATGCAGAGTTGAAAATTTATACTCATCACCACCTCCTATCATTTTGTTGAGGAGATGTTGTCATCAACACCCTCGAAGGAGATTCATTGACCTCAACTGACCTCAATTGACATTGTCATCAACACCCTCGAAAAAGATTTTTTTACCTCAACTGACCTCAATTAAAACTACCGTAACTAATGAACCATGGGTCAAATATGTCTATTTTAATGTGGGAATAAAGCGGCTTTTTCATGATTATCGGGAATCCTCAACACATTTCTTTATGATTTTTTTTCACTAAACTGCTAATGTTTTTCTCAACTAAACTATTTCAGTTGAAATCAAAAGCCTAAAGTTCCGTGGTCGGGTGAATCTTTCTATCTAATGTACAGTACATACGTTACAAATTATCGGGTCCATGAGATAAGAGCATGAGATAAAAGTAACAAACGTTTTTACCAAAAGGGCTTAATCGTGACATTTTATGGACCAAACTATACTAATAGTAAAGTAATGAGTTCAAGTTCAAACTCCACGGGCTATTTTCCACGGGTTCTTTTTGTAACCGTTCTTTTACCTTCTGCTACACTGTAAAAATGTCCTATTTTAAAAGGACGGGTAAGTTTAACAGGTTGAAACTGTGAACGGGTAGGATAATAGGATTTAACTAAAAAATTTCGTGGGAGTTTTCAACGGGATATGTGGAAACAATGTGCTTCATAGAGAAAAGCAGCGATATTAAGTTTTAAACTTTAGGTAACAAAATAAATTCTAGAGTTAACGTTGAACGATAAACGGGTCAGGTTCACTTAACTGAATAAAACTTTTAATGGAGTACAACAAATAAAGATACTCCAACGGTTTTAGTGCAGGAAATGGTCATTATTTAACTTGATCCTCCGTTGCCCTGCAACGGGTTTACCCTAGTATAAACGAAAATACATAAACGAAAAATACACATATATGTATATACACACATTTAAGGTCATTTTGAGCGCGCATTTAAAAACGCATGACGCTGCTGCTGTGAGCTTGTAAACGCAATCATTTTACATCGTTTGTAAGCTAATGCAATCCTAATCGAGTGTCCTATGTATGCTACAGTTTTACAGCTTTCCCATTTGACAACATCTGCTCGAAAATGAGTCGTTTTCATTGAGCCACCCTGTCAGGTTGCATCTACCCATCGCAATTCATTTTCTGCTCACATGTATCCAGTCTGGTATTTGACTAATAAAGTGATGATGAGGATGATAATGATGATGATGATGGTACATATGTAGGCTTTACCAAGGTACAAAATAATTTCCAGTCTAGTCCAGTGAGGATACCAGTTATCAGATTTTTCACTCGGCACACGGTTCTTTGTTATTCAGTTTTACTATATTATGCATATGAAACGACCGATTGCAGCTTAATCAATGCATAACCAGTGTAAACCGTAATTCAAGCGCGTTCTCAAACCATACGGCCATTAATATCCAGTGAGTTGGAACAGTTTGGAACAAACATTCAATCAAGCTACCGTCAACTGTTAATTAACTGATGAAATGCTGAGAAAACTAATCAGTCATGGCGATTCGAAAGTAAAGTGGTGACAACTACATAATTTGCATTAAAATTCGCAGTAACAGTAATTTTTTTATGAATAATATGTAAACTTCATTATGTGTCTTTCTACATACGCCAAGTCACGGTAAACACATAATTGCAACAGAAACTTTGCATTAATAAATAGAGGAACCTAAACTATGAAAATTTGCGAAACAACAAACCGCAAATGCAACGAAACACATAAAAATCTGGCTCGGACTTGATAGTCAAAACGCATTTCTACGCAGTGCTCAAGATCCAAGAGAAGGAGTGAATAAATACCATTATTGTTGAAATTTTGTGGTTATGAAGCTTCCATTAAAATGCCTAGCTACATACACTCACGGCTAAAAATGGCCCAACGAGTAGCCATACTACATACATAAACCAAATAATGGCACTCGATGGTGGTTGGTTTAATGACCTGTAAACAAATTATTATGTCGACTATATCATGTACACACTCATGTTCGGACCTTCAGGACTCGAAGATGCGCAACGAAACATCTACAATGCGTGAAAGAACACTTAAAGTATGGCAATTTATAGGTCTGTAGACACCTGTATACCATAAAAAACTCTCTTTTGCAACCTGTACAACAATGAAAGAACTTCTGACTGACAGACTGGCTGAATTGCGGACTGACAGAAAGTCTGACTGACTGACTGACTAACTGACTGACTGACTGACTGACTGACTTACTGACTGACTGACTGACTGACTGACTGACTGACTGACTGACTGACTGACTGACTGGTTAGAAAGGCAATGCCAGTCAAACACCAAATGTTTACGGCATAAAAAACTCTCGTTTCACATTCACATCTGGAATCTGGACCTCATCTTCAATCGGAGGCTCGAAATACCAGAGTATCTTGTTTACTGCCTCTGACGTGATGGAATTACATATGTACGAAGCCCCGCACTTTCAATGGAGTACGACGTCCAGTAACGAGGTTAGCCAATCTGGTATGGTGGATGCCATCGAAGCCACTTCCATGGCATCAATCTTTGATTTTTACTGTTTTGTATGTACAGGTGGTGCAGCGGGTTATGTCTTGTAAAACTGTTACCATTCACATCGTAAATTTAGGTTTTTCTCTGTTTATATCGGGAATATGATGATAAAATTTGGTGCAATATGGAAAAAGGTATTGTTTCTAACTATCTGGCAAACTGAAAAGGTGCGCCAGATCCTATTTCATATCCCCACCAATTTTTATCATCATATGCCCGTTATAATCAAAGAAAAACTCAATTTTAGGACGTGTTTGGTAACAGTTTTACAAGACATAACCCGCTGCACCGACTATACTGTATGTACATTCATACTGTATGTGAACATCATTGACATACATATTTTGAAAAAAAAATAACCTTTTGGAATGGATTTTAATTCTCATAATTATGTGACTGAATATGAGTTTTCACCGAGATCGTTTGAAGGATCATAGAAGATTCAGGGTTTCTTGGTGATGGAACAAACTGTACATACATACTACATGCATACTTATTCCAAGGTACAGTAGTGATGGCACATGGTGCTTGATGGATGGATCATTACTGCCATGAAACCGGTTGTTAATCATGATCTGTTTCAGCATGGTAAACAAGAACTATTGTATGTATGGAAATTCATGGGTGTGATTTTAAAAACTCATTTCTGAGATCTCAGACCAGAAAAAAGTAGTTTCATTCTGCTTCTCATTACGCGGTATAACCGGGTACCACTGGGGGACGAGCTAATATCCAAAGGGAGGGAATATGGTCAACGAGAGGGAGTTTGGCAGTTTTCAGGCCATTTTACCTACACCTTAGAGAACAAATTAGAAGTTTTGAAAACGCCAAAGGGGGGGAATTCCACTTTTCCCACCGCTTCTCGTACGCTAGTGATGGGTACAGGTAATCTAGTGAGAAAAATAGCGAGTTTGTACCGCCGTGTTATTACTAACTATGTAACTTACAAACTGACTGAAAAGGTTCAATTCCATAGTAAATGAGCACCGGTGCTGTTTACAAGTCTTATACCGTTATTGCAACTGCAACACAAGCTAGGTTGTACAGGTCATCAAAGTCCGTTTCGAACTGAACGCCAGGAAAGGAATTGCATGACCTCCTCCTTCTGATTCTTGAACTGGATTCATTTGTTTTTGACCGTAAGTGGCCATCTGTGTTGTGTGGCCATTGGTCTGAAAGGTGCCAGCAAAGTAGGCGAGTCAAGTTGACTTCTTGGCTGCGTGTGAGGTCTGCCTCGGGTGTTTGATCAAACGATGGGGGTACACCGCCAAGGGCTTTGTTCATTTCCGTCTTCCCAGTAGACGATAACTATGATGTTGGTTTCAGTTTGCTGAAGGGTTGAGTGATCATTATTTTTTGGGTGGAATATTTCGTCATTTCATTATTTATTTTACAAGAATATTGATGGATGGAATAATTCTCTGAGACATGATTGTATGATATCAAGGGACGGCCGCTAGGCCGTTCCCTTAATATGGTTCGATTAAGATAAGCTTTTTTGCGGGTATATCGATCTAGCCTCATCGTATCAACTTCTAGTCTGTTTCATCGGTTTTCTCGTGCGATTTTACATCTTCCTGGCTATTTTTAACTTGATAGGGATAAATTTTCATTTTTCAGGTCCAAAAACGATGAAAATGCGATTTTCCGTTTTTTTTTATCAACCCAAAATGGTGTCAGCAAGTTGGGCCGAACGGATAGGGCTGAAAATTGGTACATAGGTCAAAATCATGCCCAGGACACGATTTCCTGAGTGTCCCGTAGATCGGATGAAGCTTTTCATTATTTTTGAGGGATTTGATGAAAAAAATGTCAAAAATCGCAGGCAAAATGGAGAAAGAATTGTTGCATGAGCGATAGGGTGATCCGATCACAACGAAATTTCAACTGCATGTGTACGACACATGTCTCAGTATGATCCGCTATTTAACTTTTTATTTTCAAGAAACACGCAAAACTGGCAAGGGGGTACATAGAGAAAAAAATTATGGGTTTTTTTCAGGAAAGCTAAATTACTATTATGGCCAAAGTCCCAATGTTCCTTAAAATGTGCCCATTCGACGCGGATTTAAATTTTATTATAACTTTATTTCGACTCATTTTTTGATAAACCAATTGTACTTTCTTAAAAACCCGGAAAACAGATAATTGAAAAAGTCGACCATGTTAACGATTTTTGCCCATTTGGAACTCAGATTATTGTCAGGTTTAAAATATTGAAGTGCTTCGCATTGATAGAATGTTTAGAATGACTGAAGCTCTAGTCAATACAGAAAATATGATTTGCTCAGCTATCTTCAAAAAAAATTACGGGTCGCCAAAACCGGTAAAAACGAAAGTTCACTCATTCACGCTGTTGCAGCCACATTGGGTTAGGAATTATTTTTTTATACAGGAACATGAAAAACTTCATTTAAACAGAATGTTTAGAGGGACTGAATTTCAAATAAATTTTGATTTTAAAACTTGATCAGGACTTTCAAATAAATTGTTATGATCTGTCAAAAACAGCAAAAATAAATAAAAACTGGTCAAAAAATTTTTCCACGAAATTTTTTTCGACATTTTTCAACATGTACCAATATTATTAAAACACATCAAAACCGTATTTTAAGTATTCTTAAAGTGAAGAAATTTTTTTCAAGGGTCACATGGTACATAGCGTCAGCTGTAAGTATAACTCGGCGCTAACCAGATAATAGTCCAGTTTTGAAGTTACTTTCACACTAGATGTGATGATAAATTTATGATTGGAAACTAGGTTTGATGATGGGAACCAATTTGAATAATATTATTGGTCACGGTAGTCAAGTGTATAGTGGGTCTGCATGATAAACGGGTGGTTCTGGGTTCGATACCCCTGAAAATCAATAATTACGAAAAGGTTAAATTTTTTTATTTTTGATGTTATATACTGCTTTAGAACCTCAACGGTCTATTTTAGATAACGTAAGGCAGCATTTAATTCACATTATCACTAATTCAGGGATTTTTTCACATCATTCTGTCAATTATGTAATGACTTCTTCTATAAGAAAAAATTTAAGGGGCTCGCGAACAATCCCTGTTCTCACGAGTTTTTTTGTAATTACATGTTTGAAAATCCACATTTATCAAAGATCTGAGACATTTTCCCATAATCTACATGTGATTTGTTCACACATAAAAAAGTTAAAGACAAGCAACTAAAAATGCCCGGAAGGCATGGGGAGTAACCAATATGGTTCGATCCTGGCAAGTCCAATCGTGAAAAAGTATGAGACAAGAAATTTTTATTCTCATAGTTTAGATAGTCTGATCGTGAAAAAGCAGGAAACAAGATTTGCGATGAATCACGAAAAAGTTTGTACTTCAAAAAATCAAGAATCCAACCAAGTTACACGAAACATATTTGGGACTTTTGGGTTAAAACGAAATCCTCTGTATTTCGTCTAGCTAGTTATAGACATAGATATATTTTCTTCTGTTTGTGTGACCAGTCTGCCACTATTTTCATTTAACTAATTTTTATATAGAAAAGCATGGGATTTTTTTGACGATATGTTTTTTTCTGAATTCCAGCATTTTCATAAAAAGAAAATCTTATTTCGAAGGATTACCACGCCACTCGTGAAAAGTCCCAGATATGTTTCGTGTAATTTGGTTTGATTCTTGATTTAATGAAGTACAAGCTTTTTCGTGATTCATCGCAAATCTTGTTTCCTGCTTTTTCACGATCAGACTATCTAAACTATGAGAATAAAAATTTCTTGTCTCATACTTTTTCACGATTGGACTTGCCAGGATCGAACCATATTGGTTACTCCCCATGCCTTCAGGGCATTTTTAGTTGCTTGTTATTATATTAACAGTTATTTACAGATGATATATCACTTGTCAACAAATATCACGTGTCTAGAGCAGATTTTCCCCTAATAAGAAGTTGGTGCAAGTCTGGAGCAACCTAATCAAACTTGCCAGACTCTTTAGAAAATTCCTCACGAGTTGTAGTAATAGCAATTTGCGTAGCTTCAAAGGCTTCTTTATGAAAATTTGAACACGCGCCAAAAAGTTTTTGAATCCAATTTGGGCACCCAAAACTTTTCTCAGTAAGAAGGAACCCTGGCTACTGCGGAAACACAGCCGACTAACCGACGGGCTTCCTTGTTGCACTGGCGAAACGAAACAGCACTCAGAAAGCCGGCAAGTTGTACCAAAGAGAGGGAATCTGTTATGTATTTTGAAGCCAATTCTTCAACACTTTACGAAACAAATTTTACTTTTTGAAGCAGCCAACAAAGAAGGAATTTTACTTTCATCTCATATTCTCCTCCGCTAGTGCTTGTTATTACTCTCAATTTAATCGACGGCTTCCCGCCGTAACAGATAATCGCTTCCTGATTACGGGGTTCGTTCGGCAAGACCAACTGGCAGACGAGAAAAGGTGGGAAAAACAGAATTCTCCTCTACGGTTCGATCGGTTCGGTTCGGTTCGGTTCGTTTTATTGATGACAAATTAGGTCATTGGATAACAAGTACAACACAGTGCGGAGCTGCGATGAAATATACTGGCAACCAAAAATGAGAATAAGAAAATTGGCGTCTTAAAAAATATAATTCGTTCCATCAGGTGTAGATAAAATTGCCTAAAACTTGCACTTCCCCTTCTTTGACAGAATTCGCCTTTGGGGGATTACATCGTCCGCACTGGCGGTGGCGGACGAGCCAAACTTCCAAAGAGAGGGGAATATTTCCAAAAAGCGGAGAATTAGCAGAAAATTTTCCTATTTTACCCACACCTTAAGGGAAAACACTCTACTTTTTGGAACCGCCAAAAAGAGGGGAATTTTCACTTTTCCCTTCCCTCCTCGTCCGCCAGTGGCTCGACGAAGACCTCAGCCAACGAAACCATGTTAACACCAAAGAGCTTCAGTTTAGTAAACAATATGGTTTGTTTTATCGAACAATGAGTGTTTCACAAATTGTTTCATAAGGAAACCATACTTTCAACCCCACATTAACATGATTCACTCAACACTGTGTTTCTACAAAGTGAACCATGGGTTAGTTAGGATGTCCTACAAACTACAACCAAGCAGCAGCATGTGTGTGACTGTTGAACTCAATACGTACAGTAAATTTATGTATGGAGCTAAGAATGGCTTCAGGATAAACAAATGTCTTTATGGTGCTTCTGTGTACCGTCATAACAAACGGTCAAATCAATAAAGCCTGGTCAGGGTTTCTCGTTTTCGAAAAAGTATTTTCATGACCAGTTCCCACATGTAAAAGGTGGAATTAGACTCACGAATCAAACTTTTTTTAATGAACATGTGTCAAAATCATTTGGAAATAAAACCGCACGCCAAAACTTTCTTAGTACCAAGAAACCAAGAATAAACTATAAAATTTTATGTTTTAATCATCGTGAAAATCGTTTTTGGAAGTTTCCAACATTTTTAACGCGGTTTTAATCAAATTTCTAGTTACATATTGCACAGAAGTAAGTTTTACAACAGTAAGTTTCAAGGTCAATTGAGAAACTTAGACCCACTTGCCTGAAGGTGCTTTCTTAGGTCGTGGGCTGTTCTTGCAGGCAGAAACTGTATCTGGGCTCTAACTCATCATTTCTCAGTTAACTTGACCTGCGTTAAGAAAATGACCATTGACCACACGTCAATTGGTTTTATTTGACTGCCTAAAGTCACGCACTGTATTCACTTTTCTTAAAAAACTGGTGGTCTTGTAATAGGGTACTTTTCATCCACTACACTCCATTCATCGATCACGAAGTTGTGCTTTTGCTTTTATACGACTATACTTTTGCCGGAAACCGTTTATTGGCTGAGTATGAATGGGCTGGGGTATTGAGAGTCTTAACGATGTGTTATAGCTATGCACTCTAGAGGTAAAATCTAATACTTCCAACACAACCTAGAGTTCAAATACATATTGTACATATTCAGAATGAACATAATAGTAGAATTAACCAACAAGCCAATAGAGAAACAATGAAATCAGGAACAGGTCTTGGTAAATTGGACAGCAGTGGCGAACGAGCTAATCCTGCAAAGGGAGGGAATAGTAGTAATTTTGTCAAGTAGGGGGAATTGACAATTTTAGGCCACTTTGTCTACACCTTAAGGAACAAAATCAACTTCTTAAAACCGCCAAAGAGGGGGGGGGGGGAATTCCACTTTCCCTCCCCATCTTGACCACTAGTGATGGAGAGAAGGTAAACTAGCTAACTTGTTAACAGGGCTGGGGGACCAGCCAAACTAGCTAACTTGTTAAAAGTACCAGGGCTAAAAGTCCCGGGAATTAAGTACCTCATTAAGTGGCACTTGAAAAAATGGGACATTTTTTAAGTGCCACTTATTGTTTGTAAAACTTTTCTTTTAGTACCAGAATTTATTTTGTAACTATGTAAAATACTATGGATTTCTTAGTGATAAATTGACAGAATCCAAAATTCTTTACTTTTAGCCAATTTTGCTTATAGGAAAAGTTTTACTACAATATTTACAATACTTTCAATATCTACAATAATTAAGTACCGAATTCAGTGCCACTTAATTTTCAGGCGACAAATTCAAAAGTGGCACTTTTAAAATGAAAAAAAAATTAAGTGGCACCTAAAAAAGTACTTTCAAATTAAGTACCCCAGCCCTGCTTGTTAAGAACCTAATCAAAACACCTTCCTAGTAAACCGATTCATGCATCCACGTAATCTGGGCTCATCAGGGATTACTTCCTCCTACTCAACTTAAGTTTGGCACGATATCTGAACATTTGAGTTAAGTTCACGTGAACTGATAGAGAAATCTGGAGAAGCTGATACTGTACTTCAAAGCAAAAAAAATTGTCATTAAGCGTTAATAAGATGGTTTTTGAATATAGAAAGATTAGTTCCACCGTTCGAGCTTATCCGAAGTATGAGAACCCGTGAGCGCTGGATCAAAGTCAATTACTCCATAAGTCTGAAATCAGAGATCAGCCCTCTAAAAATCAGATATCAGTTTTTATTGAGGTTTGGGCCTATAACGACAGCAAAATTCATTCGTCATCATTGGAATAACGATAATTCCAAAAATTTGCGAATCATTTTGCGAAAAACCGGTAAAAATCACTGGTCTGCAATGGTATTTCACTTTTTTTCTCCTGATTCGCAAAGGTGTTCATTATTAATGTATTATTGATGTAATCAGGAGTGCGGAAATCGATACTAAATCAAGGGTTTTACACTTTGTGAAAAACCAAACAATTTGTGAAAGTTTGAGTAATCTGCGTATTTCACTAGAACATCAGCTAATAAAAATTCCATATCAGTACATTGAAGGAGGCATTGCTGACTGACCAGGGACCACCCAGTCAAACTGCCCAACAAACGGCCTACTTTTGTTTTTATTTACGTATTCGTTTGGGTAAGTATAGTAAAGTAACAGACACTGGTTGAGAGCAAGCATTAAAAATAGATGACACGGGCAGCAAACAACCTATGTACATAGATGATCTGAAAATCATGATAACGAGTTCTGTGTTAATTTTGCGCCTTGGGGCTAAGGCACACATGTCATTTCGGGCCATGTATGTAAACTTCGGCGGTTTAAAGGGCTCCTGACGCTCACGCGCACCATATAACACATGATGTTTTGTATTTTTCCTGAGGCTTATTTTCCGTAGACCTCAGAGGCTTTCTTCCGTAAACCTCGGCTTATTTTACTTTTTCGCGGGGTGAAATATGTATCTACTGTATACTTTTGGCGGGGAGAAACAGCATTGCAGTCTCTGAACGTACAACTTTCTTGTACGTAGAACTTTCACCTACAAAATGATAATCCATCTACTTTTCCGCTGCTACATACATATGAACAAGTAACGGAATGTTCTTCTAATTAAAAACTATTTGGAGAAGACTGTGATCATTGCCAAGTACATACATATGTAGCTTACGGATATTTTACTTGAGTTTTTTTTAAAGAAAGGTACATCATGTTTTCTCCTTTCTGAAAAAAACAGTAGAATTAATTTTTTTAGCAAAAAAGCAAACCAAAAAAACTACATGAAAACCTTTCCGAAATTGAGTAATTTTCATTCCGGTGATATCGGTGATTATCGTAAGATAACTTGTGTACATGTACATAGTAAATGATTCAACTCAGTCTTCTAATGAATCAAATCGAAAACGAGCGAAAAGTTTTCTATTACTCTTCTCATCAAGCAAGACACCTGCATTTGAGGGATTTTTCAGTTGATCTATTTACATACATATTCTATTGTCAACAACGAACGAAGGCTCCACCTGACTTTATGTTAAACCTAATATTTACTGACACCCATAATGCTGCAAAGCGTGTTTGTTTGTGTGATGTAGCCAAAATCCTGCTATCTATACATGTTTATCCTCTTTGCCAAGGATTAATTGCGTTGTTAATCATGAGATCAGTACCATGAGCTCAGTTGCAACTTGCAAGTACTGTAATAACGGCGTATACGACATCGGCTGATGGAATCGAATCAGCCAGCTCTCTTATGTAAATGCGTATGTATGTATAAATATATAGAAGATATTTGACTGATAAATACAAATATTAGTCTACGCACCTTGTTATTAAAATTTGTTTATAAAAAACTGTGAAATTCTAATTTTCCAGTTGTTGAGGAAATTTTCGATAAGATGAATTTAGTAAAAAAAATTCACCGGTTATTAAAGTTGATTTCTCAAAATACCGTCTGATAACATAATCAGTGACTGAAACATAATTATTTTTTACCATAGTCGTACCAGCAGTAAACAGTGAAAGGCAAAAATACATAGATAACCGATATTTAGATAGCAGGAGGATAACACAAGCATTCGTACATACATATGTCATGTAATTACATTCAATGCTTCCTGCCCTGTATTTTTCAGACAACAACAACAACAAAAACAGCAACAACAACAACAACAACAACAACAACAACAACAACAACAACAACAACAACAACAACAACAACAACAACAACAACGGTGAAGCATCAATGAACCTTGATTACAGAAAAAATAGCGTAAAACGAGAAAACTACTGTAATATGAGACGGACCGGATGTTTTGACTGTGGCATTATTAGCTTTGAGATCATGTTCCTAAAAATAAACTCAGATACACATGTACATTGCTTCAACTTGCACATGTATGTATGTACTGTAGGGGGATCGGTCAACTGCCACCACTGTCAACGTCCGAAGTCCCCCCCCCCCCCCATCCCCGGACTGTGGACGTATACCCACCTTCCACGACAATCTTTATAGAAATGAGAATGAATTTGTGCATGAGACGCTGAATTGTGAAGACTTACTACGATTAGAAAAGGATGGATATCATAATTCAGTCTCCTAAAAATTCTTGAATGCTAGAATTGGTATGTAAGTTTTACATATGTAATCTTCCGAACTTTTTCTTCCGACGTATGTAAAGCCTAGACTTTTACATACATACATATGATACGTACATACATACATGAAAGTATGCCAGGAAAGAGGTCAAAGCTGTTAATCCCCCTTTGACTGATTTCCAAGGTAACCTTTACATAATATTACTGTAGCATCCCGTATATACGATGGACTCAGTTTCGTTTATTACTTATTTCTAATCAAAATAATTTGCATAATCAAACTACATATGGATCCAGTCCCTAGCGGACGAGAATGATAGGAAAAAGTTGAATGCCCCCCTCTCTGATGGTTCTAAAAAGTCGAGTTTATTCCTTAAAGTATAGGTAAACAGGCCTAACTTCTGCCAATTCTCCCCCACTCTTTGGTAAGATTCCCCTCCCTTTGGAGAATTGGCTCGTCCGCCGGTGCATAAAGTCAGGTGGCTAAGTGTGATTCACATCAATGCCTGCTAAATGTGACCATTAACGTGATTAGACTGAAGCATTATAAATTGATTAGTTTTTTTCTCCTGTTTCCTAATTTGTAAGATTTTCCCTGCATGCGTAGACATGAGCTCAGTGGAGTCAGTAGACAGCTCATTTTACAAGTTTGTTTACCTACAGTATCTAACCTACATAACCTAGTGACGTTTGAGTTTTGTCTGCCAAAAACTAGCGGTTTCTGCACTGGTTGCGTGATATTGAACTATCAGATGGCTTAAGAAGAAACTTCTGGCGCAGAATCAGATAAGAATGTCTACCTATGTACGTAATAACGTACAACAACATCTAGATTAGATGGTACATACGCGCCACTAGCGGACGAGAAAGGGAAAACTGGGATTCTCCCCTGTTTCGTAATTTTAAAAATCCGAGTTTGTTCCTCAAGGTGTATGTAGGTAAAATGATCTTAACTATCCCGATTCCCCTCTCTTTGAAAAGATTCCCCTCCCTTTGGAGGTTTGGCTCGTCCCCCAGTGGTACGCGCCAACAGTCAGTCATAAACACTAATAAAATACAATTAGCATTTTCTGCATTCATAATTATGAAACGACAAAAAATCAAAATTTCAAAGTTTTCGACGCACCTAAAAACAAAACGATAACCAGCAAACTTAATAGATAAACTGTTAATCTCACCTATATATATGGTCCGTTACAGTATGCATGTACATAAGATGTGTATCAAAGACTTGTCCAAATGTGATTTTCCTGAACGGGATTCATCAAAACGAGGTACATTGAGTGGTGCCTGCCTGTAAGCTCATTATTCTAAATATATAATGAAAGTTGGAAAATACTGTATCATACAAAAGAATTCCGTCGCCGTGTTCGAGCCTCTTGAGATGGGTCTTGGAAAACTGCCAGTACCGAAATGTTTCGTTTAACATTCACCGTTGATTTTTTAAATCTGAAAAAATCTGTGCAATTTTGCATGGTGATTTACAAAACGGTTCCGTTAATGATGTATTGGAGACATTTGTAGAAAGCATATCTACAGAAACTCATATCTGTAATCGAAAATGTTTGCGCATAAATAAAAAAAACTTTAACTACATATGTAGAAACATAAATAACGGAGAAAATGCATTTTCCCAATGAATTAGTAACTGACCGATTCCAAACACACTTACTGTAAATACAGTACACTAAATACATACTTGAATACCAGCGGTTCAATGGCACATGATGGAAAATAATGACTGTTTCGTGTCGAACGTGGTTCCTTTCATTTATTTTTCATTACATCAAGGCCCGACCAGGACATGCGAAACCATGCATGCATGACATAAGTACTGTACGTCCAGTACTGAATCATACTTATAAAATGTACTTATGACAGTGAGTTCATGGGAAAACCACAATGTCTAATAGAACAACATGGCAATGTACACTCACTAACTCTAGTAAACCAACAAGATTGAAAAAATTAGATTAGCAAAAAGATTTTTGAGTTTATTCTCTGACACTTATGGTTGACATACTGTATGTTTTGTAATATTTCTTTAATATAACGTCGGCTCGCTGGTCAAGTGGTTAAGGTGCTAGACTCTGAAACCGCCTGGCCGGCCGCACACGGGTTCGAATCCCGGGGCCGTCACCAACAAGCCTTATGGCAGTCAAAACAGAAGTGTGACCTACTGGATGATGGTCGTTAAAATAATATGCCTTGAACATCAGATGGAGTGACTTGGAACTTGTTCCATGATATGCCTTATGGCAAGCACCATTCGTGATTGGGACCCGGCGAAGTCTTAATCCGAGTGAGACAACCCAACAATAAAAAAAATAAAAAATAAAATATCACTCATAAATGATCTGCGATAATTCACATATATGTACATACAGTAGTTGATATAATTCATATAACAATAGAATAACACAATAATTGCCATTTTTTGTTTTGTATTACTGCAGTTGACCTTTTATTTTTCATTATAATAATGAGAAAAAGCTGGCTTGTGAATGAGGGGGTTGGACCACTGGCTGACGAGCCAAACCTCCAAAGGGAGGGGAATTTTACCAAAGAGGGGGGGGGATTGGCAGAAGTTAAGTAATTTTACCTACGCCTTAGGGAACAAACTCCACTTTTCGAAACCGCCAAAGAGGGGGGAATTCCACTTTTCCCACCCCTTCTCGTCCGCTAGAGGGTAGGACGCACTTCCAAAAAAAGCGCCGTATATAATTTCCGACTCATGATGGTCTGTTATTTAATTATGAGCAAAAACATGCACTAGTTTTTGGGAGAAATGATGTTTTTTTGGTTACACGCAGGCGTTGTGTGTATTAATGAAAATGCCGTTGTTCAATTGAAGTTGTTGAGAAATGAGCTTTTTGAGAAAAATTCTGTGGGATGAGTAGAACTGTAAAGAAAGATTTAGTTCAGACCGCTGGCAAGCCAAACCTCCATAGGGAGGGGAATCTTACTAAGGAGAGGGGAATTGGCAGTTTTCCGACTATTTTACCTACACTTCAGGGAACAAATTCTTTCTTTTGAAGACGCCAGAGAGGGGGGGGAATTTCACTTCATTCCACCCCTTCTCGTCCGCTGGTGGTTCAAACGGATCAAACACCAATGATGAAGATAAAGCCAGTCCATTATTCCATTATTCGGAGTACTTTATCTGTGGTTTCCCAGATTATCATCTCATCCTCACTGATCAACGCCATAAATTACTCATTGTGAATAATATGTTCGAAAATCCAATTAATATGATCCCACTCTGATTGATAAACACATTTACATTCATAAATAAAGCATCATGTTGTGTGATTTGATTCAAGATAGATTCCAATTTCAATCGCGCCAAGGTGTTACTATTTTTACACGTTTTACGTTGCGAATGCAATAATGTAATTACATTAATGTATGTTATGTAAATTTGTAATGTATAACATTCATAATTAACTAGAAGAGTAAATTGGAAAGCACCTTTTTTGATACGTAAGTATGTACGTGCATACTGTAATAAGAATAATATTTTACGGGGTTTATAGAACGGTTGACGTTTTGATCAGACGACTGACTCATCGACTCATATGTAACCAGATAACTAATGTAACTCATTCACTGACTCATTTGATGACTCTTAAACTCTGACTAACTTAGACTCTGATTGACTCACTTGGTGCGGTCCGTTTTAATAGTAAAAATTGGGTCAATGGATGAGAAAACAGGTACAACACGTCACTGCGATGGAATATGCGAGGAAATATACTGGTAACCAAACTCGCTAACTGTTTCTCTTGCTGACTCATAAATGGTGCAAGAAATCATTCTGGTAACGACATCACAGCATGTTTTCAAATTCAAAGTGCACTCTCGTTGATTGAAAAACATACATTCTTCTGAAAATATTTCTTCCTACTGAGTGAATTGAGGAGTTGATGATTTTTAAGCAAGACGTGAACATGATAGGACTTACATATGTAGTTTCTTCAATTCAAAAATCTACGTTTGAGGTAAGAACATTAAAAGCTATGCGGCAAACATGTTCAACCACCCAATCAAAAATATACGAATACATTATAACAAAAAAATGAAAAAAAGTTCTAAAGAAAGCTTGTTATCTGAATGAAATAATTTTTTAAGATTATTACGTATTGCCTAGTGAGCACATTTTGATAAATGAAAAATTTGGAATCGATTGAATTTTCAGAAAAGCTTCACGTTTCTGGTCTAGTAACTTTCTGGTAGGTACGGAAAACTTGATTCAGTAGAAGAGGGTCAGGCGTATGGCACTGTTACACTGGCGGACGAGCTACTCCTCCAAAGGTAGGGAAATTTCGTCAAAGAGGGGGGAATCGGCAGGTTTGAGGCATTTTTACCTACACCTTAAACCGCAAACTTTACTTTTCCGAAGTGCCAAAGAGAGGGGAATTCCACTTTTTTCGATCTTCCCTTGTCCGCTAGTGCACTGTTATAAGGCAATGCGGAAGTAAGACGGGCAAAGGCCATCGGCGGAAGCGAATAAACAGGATGCTTGCTTCACATAAAAAATACCTCGGATACAACCACGGTACGTACGGTACGCGTCAGAAATAAATTGAATCGAAAAAAACGTGGTTTGAAAGTAAATTAAACTACATAGTGAAAAAAACTAAAAATAGTGATGTTACAATGTAGTTATAGATTTTTTTAAATCAGTTATGTGAAAATATTGTGGGTTTAGCATTAACAATCAATTTTTTGAATTTTTTTTTACAAAACATTCATTAGTGTTTTTTAAATCTCAACTGAAATATCAACTTGACCAGCTCAAACCCCGAAAACGCGAAACCAGGAAAGGAACAGTGAACGGAGGTCCATACTGTAGGTAGTCGACTCGCATTAAGTTCAATTGAGTGTCAATGACATCAGAGACTACCGTAATACTCTACATTTGGCATTTACAACTGAATATGAGATTGAGCTTGTTTGTATGTACGTGAATAGTAATGTATGTATAACAAAATATCACAAGATTACTCCTACATACATACATAGTTTGATGAGCGAAAAAGTATACGAAAAGGTTGCTAAAGGTGCCGTTCAGTAATTTAAGTTACATGTAGTACAAAGTACACTTGTAGTTCATGAACGTACTCTATTCAAACCAGTTCTAATACAAATTCCATAATGAATTGTTTGTTATATGAAAATTACATATACCAAGAGTGCGATAAATTATGTAGGTACCACGTTGGTATGTTCTCTGTGTGCATGATGATGGGACTAAAAATGGGACCCAAAACTTGAACGCACAACAAAAACTGATTTGAAAAATTATAAAAACAAAATTGTGTCCACGTGACAAGAAATCCATATGACATAATCAATTATGTACGTATGTAACATACACAATTGCACATCAATGTCACGTATATACAGTTAAAATTCCCATCCTATTAACGAGGAAACCCAGTGGTCTGTCTGATTAGGAAATACACCGAACCGGCGGTTTCAGATTACTTGTTTGTTTCCTTGTGTTTATGGTGTACATACTGAATGTACAAACTTCCGTGACTTAATGAGTGTTTGGGAAGGAACTGGTGAATGAGCTCTGGACAACAACCTTTTCCGTGTACTACTCTATGAATATAAAAAGGACAAATCGAGGTACTAGTGATTACACTACATACCCAGCATGATCAGATCGGTTAACATCACCTTCTCATAAACTAATTACATAACGTACGGTATGAACTTGAGTTGAGTTTAGATTATTGGCCAGTCATCACCTCGTTTGATGTAATGTTTCACGGTCTGAGAAATCTGGATTGAAATCTCGTAACAGTGCAGTTCGATAATGGAAGTATCTTTGATATGATGGGTAACTGGTTAACTTTATCAGTAGTGTTGTTCTTGTTCACGAATACATAACCAGATCGCTTTAGCGGACCAGCTAATTCTCCAAAGGGAGGGAAAATTTCGTCAAAGAGGGGGGAATGGTCAATTTTCAAGTCATTTTACCTATCTTTTAAGGAACAAATTCTACTTTTTGAAACCACCAAAAAGGGG
The DNA here is from genome assembly GCA_964036265.1 of Daptonema setosum. Lineage (NCBI taxonomy): Eukaryota > Metazoa > Nematoda > Chromadorea > Monhysterida > Xyalidae > Daptonema > Daptonema setosum. The sequence goes on along the minus strand of OZ038446.1, from coordinate 877,558 downwards.
GGAATTCCACTTTCCCTATCCCTTCTCGTCCGCTAGTGGTTAACTTTATCAGCAGTGTTGCTCTTGTTCACGATTGCATAACCAGATTCGTGACATTACCGTACTCAGAAGTAACCCACTCTCTTAATTAAAGTTATCACTGAAAGATTAGTGCATAATTAAATGTATCACTAAAAGATTAATGTACTACGTTAGTTCCCTTTTCCAATGTATGTACATACATGTAAGCCCGGTCCTTACCTTGATTATCCACACACGACATACAGGGTGAACCGAAACTCAGATCATTTATCCCGATGAAACACTGAGGCAAAATTCAAGAGTTTGTTTTTGGTTTTGAATTACCAGAAAAGATATCTGTGTCTACCTATCCAAAAAATATCAGATGAAAAACACAACCACATCATTAATGACAGCTACATATGTACTAAATTTTGCCCTTTAAACTTGGGTGCTGCCTACTTTTTCAAGATATTTATCCGAATACAGTTTCATAATTTTAAGTAAACGCGAGTAAACTAATCGAATTTTGCCCTGGTTGGTTGAGTTATTAACGGTAATCGTCAAAAGGTTTTTTTTGGCCCACCCTGTATCTATAATTATGGCAACAAAATAAGTGTTATTAAGTCGACTAGGTTGACTGTCTGTTTGTAGTAGGGTATATGATTACGTGAGTGGTGACCAACAATCTTGTAATTATCAATAATCAATTTTGTGCATTAGAAACATTGAATAAAGACTTAATTAAATAAAACATTGTAAAGTCGGATAGAAATTACTGTAGTTGGGGTTTTCCAAGGGATTGGCAACATTAAATATGATTCAAGGCTTAGTTTAGAAAAATGCACACTTCTGACACCGCGTCATAGTTATGCGTTCTCAATGAATTAGCAAAATTTAAATAATAACTATAAAACAGCTGTGTTCCCACTATGAACTTAGGGGCTTGAACTGTAGTCAAACACAACGTCCAAGCGAAAAGTCGCACTCTTTTACCGAAGTGAAGTTTTAACTGATGAGGAGAGAGAAAATGTCCAAAAGAAAAAATCTATGTGAATTTACGATATTCATAGACATACTTTCTCACGTCTGTATCATGCATGATTGTATTTGGCTTGTTATAATAAAGCACATGACGAAATTCGTCTGTGTGTGTGGGTGGACTTGTTTAACTGTGAAACACCGTTCGCGACCTTTTAAAAGCAGAATATAAACGGCACGTTTTATTGAAAGTGCCACGAAAACATGACACCTCTGGCATTTTCAGTGACCACTGTCTGCACCAGTTACGTAGTCAACAGAAAGCATGTGAGTGAGTGAGTGAGTGAGTGAGTGGGTGAGTGAGTGAGTGAGTGAGTGAGTGAGTGGGTGAGTGAGTGAGTGAGTG
>OZ038446.1:846171-871171 GCA_964036265.1 Daptonema setosum | reverse complement strand
GTCAGTCAGTCAGTCAGTCAGTCAGTCAGTCAGTCAGTCACTCAGTCAGTCAGTCAATCAGTGAGTCTATCGGTCAGTCAGTCAGTCAGTCATTTATCATTGACACAGAAGTGAAGTTTGTCAGTCATTTAAAAAAGCCAATTGTTTTTATTAATAACGTTGAAACTGTTTTTGTCACTGCTTTTGCTTACGATACGGCCTGTTCCTAATGAAAATAAATGAAAACGAAAAAAACCATGATCTGCACGTGAGGTCAAGCAGTAACTCATTAAATTAATCTGACAGTCAGTCTGTTAGTCAGTCACTCAGTCTGTCACTCAATATTTCTGTCAGTCAGTCTGTCGGTAAGCCCACCCCTAATATCACGGTAATACGCTTGTAGGGAACTTGACACAAACAACTGACCCGGACGTGCGTATGTCAACAACTTGCAAAAAACAACGTTTTTGATTTTTTCTGCCACCCTGTATCAACCTGGCATCCACGAATATGCCCCTGTAAGACACGCTGATGACGGTACAGGGTGTTTGTTATTTTCGTTTTAACTGACAATAACATGAGGCGGAAAATCGATAGCCTAGAGCGCGCTGGTTGGTCCTGCCTTATGCATGTACGTATGTACAGTATGTACTTGCACTTGCATACATACTGTATGTATGAAGTTGAACATTCGTGTCACTTGCCCTACATGTACATACATATCCCTACATATCCATACATGAAGTCCCATACATGTACACACAATTGTTGGATACATATTGCTACATGCATATTACATACTTACGATACTGAACACATGATTTATGGTCAATAACATTTATCCAGCAACCAGATACATATTCATACATTTAATGAATGGGCAAGGACGCAAAGTTTTCAAATGGTTGAAGAATACACTGTTCTGAAACTTCGAAAACTTCCAGAACGTTAAACTCACAGAAGTAAACTTAAAAACAGCATTTTTTATAAGGACTGTTCATGATCCTTTGATTCTCGCCCACGACACCCGCCACTCACTAGTTACGAGAAGGGGAGAAAAAAGTGGAATTCCCTCCTCTCTCGCGGTTTCAAAAAATTAAATTTGTTCCATAAGGTGTAGCTTGAATGGTCTGAAAGCTGCCCACTCTACTCTTTTTGACGAAATTTCCCTCCTTTCAAAAACTTAGCTCGTCCACCACGGCAACACAGAGTACAGACATTCAATCACTGGCGGACTAATCCTCCAAAGGGAGGGGAAATTCGTCAAAGAGGGGGAATCGGCAGGAAGAAGGCCATTTTACCTACATCTTAGGAAACGAATTTCACTTTTTGAAATCACCAAAGAGGGGGGAACTCCTTTTTCCGTTCTTCCCTCGTCCGCTAGTGCATTCAATATGTGTGTGCTGGGCTGCCCGGCGTCACTGGCGGGCGGGCGAGAAGCTGCCAGAATTGTGCAATTCCTCCTCTTCTAGCTGATTAGATAAAATCGCACTCTAAGATGCAAGAAAACTGCAATTTCCCTTCTCTATGGGAACATTCTCAGAGTTTCAAAAATAATGACTAATCCGCCACCAGTGGTCTGGCGTCAGGGAGAAAAAAACGGTTTATCGGGCGTCTATACGGGCCCACCGAGTACGTACCACGGGCGGATGAGGGAATAACGAAAAGGTGGAATTCCCCCCTCTTTGGAATTTTCAAAAAGTAGATTTTGTTCCCTAAGGTGTAGGTGAAATGGCTGGAAAATTGCCAATTCCCCCTCTTTGAAGAAATTCCCCTCCTTTTGGAGGATTAGCTGGTCCGCCAGTGGCCCACCGTGTGCAGGCAACGTACGTACCAGGGGCGGACGAGCGTTGAACCAAAAGGTGGAATTCACCCCTCTTTGGTAGATCTCAAAAATTGGCTTTTTTCAACGTGTAGATAACACGGCCTCAAACCTACTTATTTCCCTCTTTGAAAAAAATTATCTTACCCTTTGAAGGGTTGGCTCATCCGCTAGGCGTACATGTATAGGGCACACGACACGACTGCACGCGTGGTCTTGTTGCAGCCTCGTGCGCGCAGCTGAACGAGGAACCTTTTTCCTATTTGGGAGTTTTCGGCTCAAGTATGTACCTTTTTAATTGTTTTTTACCTAAGCAGTTTTATGGTTTTTATTGAGTATTATGATATTTTTTTATATTTTTTTATTTTGTAGCAGTATAAAAATGTACTGTATGTGTGGTATGGACACAATACATACCGCGTGGTCCTGTTGTGCGCGCGGCTGAACGAGGAACCTTTATCTCATTGGGCGTTTTTTGCTCTGACTCAAGCACGTGCAAACTTGATCAGTTCTGTGGTTTCTATTGAGTATAATGTTTTTTTATTTGTTATGTTTGGTGTTGGTATTATGTTTTATTTTTAATTTGTTATTTTTAGTGTTGTAGCAGTATAAATGTGTTGTATGTGTGATATTGACACAATATGTACCGCGTGTTGGTCCTGCTGTGCGCGGAACTAGATGCAGAACAGCTTTTTTTGTAGAATAGTTTTTTGTTGCCTATGATTGCAATTTGCAGTAGAATCTGTCGAATCGGTTATCATTTATATTACAGTTTTCAAGGTTCCGGTTTTTTCTGCCACAATGCTACTTTACAAATTTATATAAATTTATAAGACATAATAGTAGTTTTTTTTCTAAACGTATAAAAAGCTCCAAACGCATATAGTCGTTCTTCTTATTCTTGTTCAACGCCTTGCAGGGACAAAACTCTGTGATGTTTCAACTTGAAGGTCAAACACGACGAACAGAAAGCGCGCGAATTCAAAAATATTATACGGTGCTATGAAGAATAACCGGAACGTTTCTTGCTTGCCATAGCATATTTTCGCGCTAAAAAATAATGCAGGGGATTAGACTGCTAAGCCAACAAAATATATATAAAAAATAAAATTATTGATGACATTTCGAATTCTCCGAATTTCTTTAAAAAAATTGTAAAATTTTTGAATTTCGCGCGTTGCCTGTTCGTCGTGTTTGACCTTTAATTTGAAACATCCCAGAGAGAATTTTGGAATACCGGGGTAGACAAGTATTTCAAGAACGACTATATATACGTTATTTCTGCTGCACTGCACTCAACGTGTGCCAGCGAGCACGTATTTATTCTACTGCGTATGTATGCGGAACCGTTTGGCTCGATTAAAGCTATGTGAATTTCGCTATGGTATTTGTTTTTTCGGTTTTTCTCATGTATTTTTGTGATGAAATGCATATTCAAGAATGTTTGTTATAAGAAACAGTGATATGCAGGGTTGCACATTAAAGCCATCTAAACATTGGACACAAAAATGTTGACTTATTGAAAACATGCCATAATCTGGACTACGTGATTTTTAAGTTGGCCGGTTTTTGTTATGTACATAGATTGTGCCATAATTCGTGTATAATCTATGTTGTTATAATGTAAATATGTTTTATTATACATATATTAAATTTATAAAAAGTGTAACCATAGAATTGGATGCATAATAGTTCTTATCGCATTGAAACCGGTGGTCATTGAACTTTGCAAAGGAACATGATCGGAAATGTTATCTGTTTAATAACATAAATATTTAATAAACAAAAAATAAATAACAAATTTTTGCTTATGTTTTGAATATAAATTTGAACATCTGACTTTTTTATGATACATGATTTTGGTTCCTTGTTGGTTGACTATATTGGCTCCACTTATCTCGGATTCGGAACTACATATTCATTGATACGTACATGTATGTAGTTCCAATTTATTGCCAACCGACATATATACAATTAAGTGCTTTCAGTTTTTTGTCAATATTCTGAAAAAAATATTAATTTGGACAAATACAGCCAGACAGAGTACATACATTTGTTCCCACCCCAACTAGATTCATGACATGTTTACATTGCATGGCACTGCAATCATGAAAGTTGCTAAGCGCCCCATCAAACGGGTCCGGCACCCCAATGTCATTACCATTTATAAAAATGTCCTAAATGTCAAAATGTCACATCATCATGGTCATCATCAAGTTCATTACCATCAGAGTCAATCGATACATGTGAGTACAATGGACAGAAGAATAACGTACGACAAAATGAATTCATTTTATTATAGTGGTTCCAAAGTGGCCTCATCGACCCTTTCGTATGTATGTATGTAGTTAACATACTATGTTAACCATGCTAGAAAATCGTCATAATTACATTCATTTGCTTTCTGTAACTATTTAATTTATACTGTTTCTGAGCTCGTCAATTTATTCAAAAAGAAGCTGCTTTTAAATATCTGAAAAAATTTATTATGGCGGAAAAGTAATTAATTCTTAAAGCGAGTCATGTTGAAGTCCTGCTTAATAACATAACTTTTTAAAGTCCTAACGTACTGTACGATACGTTTTCATGCGTATCAGTGATTTCTGCAACATATGGTTAGGTCTTGAAGTCGAAATTACCATACGGCTCAGTTAGTTACTATATCACAAAAATGTGTATTTTTGAAAATGTTCACGACGCAGGATATTTCTTTTTTTATATTGTATGATAATGAAACAAGCTTCACACTATTAACATTAACTGAAATTCTGATCTCATACCTCTGAAGCTGCAAAAACGGGTTAGTGATTGGAGAGAGTTCTAACTTATTAGAGTGACTATGAGATTATGTTTAGGTCCTACACTCTGTTCCGGTATGTTGTACGGCTCAGCGGGCTTTCATAATAACTCTCAGCCAGCCACTAAAGAAATACCTCACAGGTACCCACGTGTTTTAAATAAACAATATTCTAGATCGCTGGTTTCTCGAACAAACTTTTTTTATATTTCCCACATCCTAATGTTTCATGGTTGAATAGCATTGAATGTGATAGTACCATTATATTGAATGTGCCATGGCATGTGTTGTTTACGATGACGTCGGTGCAGTGGCCTATATTGAAGACATTGTAATGGAACATGTACCCTCTGGGTTGTTTGTGTCTAAAGTTGCATGCACAGTCAAGTCAATGCATGTTTACTTGCTATGTAGTTTTCAGAAATTAGCGACAGCTATAGGACAGCTACTAGGCCTAAGACAGAAATTACTACAGCTATAGGACAGCTACTAGGCCTAAGACAGAAATTACTACAGCTATAGGAGATTTCGTGAAAAGTTCTAAAGTAGTTTCAACTTACGAAGATTATGAGAAGTTTTGTACATAATTTTGATAAAGCTTTTGTATTGGAAAAATCAAAGTTTGTCTCTGTATGTTAATTAACTGCTACTATTTCTATTAATCCTATAGTTAATTCCTGTTACAGTCGACGTTTTTTTACCAGACCATTTGTTTTTTACTGTTTGCGTGGGTCGGATTTATTGGCAGATCATAAAACAGTTTAGTATTCCCGTCGTTCTTCTAAAACCATCCGGCCGAACCATTCCGTTCATTTTTGTATACCAGTCTCGTCCAGTCATGTTCATGTGCCACAGTCTTATATATTCCGTGTAACATGAACTGTTCCATGCACTGGCGGACGAGCCAAACCTCCAAAGGGAGGGGAATTTCCCCAAAGAGGGGGTAATTGGTAATTTCGAGGCCATTTATGTACCTACACCTTGAGGAACAAACTCTACTTTTTGAAATAGCAAAAGAGGGAGAAATCCACTTTCCCCTCCCCTTCTCGTCCGCTAATGGTTCCAAGCCACTGAGTTCGGGCCCCCGCTGTTCGCCATTTCCTTGTGCTCCCATGTTCTTACGGTACGTCAGCCACGAGTTTTGGGTCAGACAGTCGTTCGGTCAGTCTGGTCTGTTTTTTTTTGTCTGTCAACAGTTTGTCCACCTGTCTGCCAATCAAGAACGAAGTACTTAACATACAAAATTAGCAGAACAGAAACCGTTTTTGTGCTAAATAAATATGTAAACAGATGGATTTTGGAGCTGCGCTTGTTTGTCCTGATGCAGTCGGATATGTTAGTTCCTGTACCACTTTTTGTACTCTGACCACAGTACAGAGAACGGAACCGCCTGGAGCATACCAATGCATCCTTAATCCTTCTGGCTTCCCTGTTCTTCCATTCAGATGAACAGGGGTAAGTCAGTCAGTCAGTCAGTCAGTCAGTCAGTCAGTCAGTCAGTCAGTCAGTCAGTCAGTCAGTCAGTAAGTCAGTCAGTCAGTCAGTCAGTCAGTCAGTCAGTCAGTCAGTCAGTCAGCCAGGCAGTCAGTCAGTCAGTCAGTCCGTCCGTCAATCAGTCTGTCAATCAGTCAATCATAAAAACTAGTCTGTCAACAAACCAGTCGTCTTTCGGGGATGAACCGGTCAGCTGACCACAACAACCAGTCCCAAATGGTACCCAATTGATGCCCTGCATTAAAATGGTATGTACCATAACACAAAGCCCATTCACAACTTCACCCATGAGGTTCCAGCTTTCATGCGAGGTTAGGCTGTGGCATACTTCATATCCCGTTGGGCATGGGCACTTTCCTTATCCCTCAATATTTCCCTCATGGTCTATATGCCACAAACAACCCGATATCCGGGTTGTACTCTGCCTGTGTAGTGTTTCTGGAACAATAACACCACTTCAATGCTATTTTCTGTCGATTGTTGTTGGTATGCTATTTTCTGTCGATTGTTGTTGTTGTTGTTGTTGTTGTTGTTGTTGTTGTTGTTGTTGTTGTTGTTGTTGTTGTTGTTGTTGTTGTTGTTGTTGTTGTTGTTGTTGTTGTTGTTGTTGTTGTTGTTGTTGTTGTTGTTGTTGTTGTTGTGATGATTCATGTTGTTGTTGATGAAAAACTACAATTTTGGTGTAGCGCTCTCTTCCGGTCTGTTTTCATGGTGGGTCATGTATTGGAGGCTCGGTCAATGGAAACCTGATTGCATTGTTTTTGTGGTTTGTTTTCATTGACTATTTACGATTCAGAGACAACAACAACAAAAACAACAACAACAACAACAACAACAACAACAACAACAACAACAACAACAACGACAACAACAACAACAACAACAGCAACAGCAAAATATGTATAATACATAGCGACTACATCTGATAATTTCCTGAATACCTGATCGAAAGTCTACTCATATGATTGATGGCTAGTAGATTTTTCTGTGTTCTGCTGTCGCTCACTGTTACTGAAGAGCGGGTCAATTAGATTAGAGCTCAGAGCCATCATAGCGGATGAGATAACCAAATAGAATAGTGGATTATCTTGCAATTTGGTGGCTTCAAACAGTTATTTATCGTACATACAGTATGTTAAAGGGCTTCCTTCAAACTATTCATACATATCCTGCTTCAACATGACTTTTGCACGAATGACTTGACTTGTCTGACGTGCGTGGTTGTTTATTGGAACATGCTTCCATGAACATGGTACATTTCATGATAGGCCTTTCCAACCCGAGTAATAACGACTGGCTGAATGATAGGACGTTTCATATCAAGTTCTGTTGAACACGTTTCCAGAAGCTCTAGTTACAGTGGTTTATATTTCCTATTTACCGACTGAACAGTGTTGTTAATACATAGTATTCGCGTGTAAGAAGTTTTATTCTAATGTAGCATATTACGGTATGTTTTCTGCAAAGTTTGTGGCATGCAATTTTGAAGATCACTGACACCTACGGAAAAGTATGATTCATATTTTTGTGTCGTCCGACATGCACAAGTATGATCAAAGGTGAATCCAGGAGAAGTAACTATGGCTGAAAGAGTACATGTAGGGTGATCAATACCTTCAATTGAATCAGTACGTTTGCCTAGAAGCAATATAAGCATGTTTCAGCTGACACCTACATTTCTGTCCTTCAATTCGTTATAATGACTAAACAGCGTTTTTAACGATCATTAAACGAATGTCAATCTGTGTCATGTCATGTACTTTAAAAAGATCATGACAAAGTGTTTTTTTAACATTCCTTTTTTGATTGCAAGCCATGCAAGAGATATCATAGTTTTTTCTATCATTTTGCGCAGTCGATTTTAAATTATGAAAAGTTGAAAAGTTATAAGTGGTACTTTATTTAATTTTCCGGGAATCTCAGAAATACTGTAACTATCACAAAAGTATGTTATTTAGTTAGTAAACAACAGTTGCTCTTTCCACAAGTTACAAGTAAGAACAATTATCCTGTTGTCGAAGTAGCAGTAGTAAAATTATTGTTTTACGAACTGCAATTAAACAAACGGATTGCTTTTACTTTGGAGAGTAATCAGTAAGTTTTAAGCACCGTTTAATGCCATTAAGACGGAAGGTTAAGCCGGTTCGTAAACACTTTTACAACAATATTTATGTACTTAGATGACCTCATTTTTAACGTCACTGAAATGTTTCTTTCGCCTTATGGCTACCCGTTTCGGGCTAGTCCGCAAAGTACTTTTGCCACACACAATTAGGAGACTTAATTTGACAACACGCCGTTTGATTCCGCAGTTTTTCTGTTTTTGACAGAACTGCAGCCCATTGCTGTCTCATTGACATTTTTTGTTGTTTTTTCATATTTAGTAAAAAATTATTAGTCTATTCTGTTGATTCATCCGTTATTTGCACCACATTTTTTTCAGATTTGTTTCGAGTACTTAACAAAAAACTTCTGCCAGTTTATACTGAGCGGTAAAAAGCGTTATTACCTTATTAAGTGGGGAAATAAACAGTTTCAAAAAATCGTTTCAAACTTATAAATTCAAGAAAAAATGTAAAAAAATTAGGCGCTCATTCAAGTTCAATCTCTCGATCCATTATGATTGCTACGCGATGCATTGTTTAAGGAATAAGTGGCAGTTTTTGTTTTTGCCCGTCGTTAAGTGAAAAGATTTCCCTGTCAACTGGTAAACAACACTATGAGCCACAGTCGGACGAGCCAAACCTCCACAGGGAGGGGAATTTTGCCAAAGAGTGGGAATTAAAAGTTTCGAGGCTAAGTTACGTGTCTACCCACACCGTAGAGAACAAACTTACCTTTTTCAATTCGCCAAAGAGAGGGGAATTCTACTTTTCCCTCTCTTTCTCGTCCGCCAGTGGGGTTGGTACTTGGGGTCATATCAGACGGCGTAAACAAATTTGTTGACGAGTTTTTTTGGAATCAGTTTTTAGAGAGCCTTTATGGTCAGAGTTGCAAGGTTCAGGAACTTTTCTGTAAACCTGCTGCATTTCCTGTTTCGTTTCAACATTCACTTTCTTTGCGTTCCAATTTCCAGCTCGATACGGTTTGGGAACCCATTATGACATAAAAAGTGTACAGAAAAGTTTCAATAAAGCTGCAATTCGACTACATATACATATGAAAACACCAATTTAGAATGACAACCTCACTTTGAATCATTTCCATTATGTTGTTGTGATATTTTTCAATAAATGCAAAATACAAACCGTGATATCCTGTGTGTAAGTGAATATTGCTGGGTGTAACACAGCAGACCCGAGAAAAAATGTATTTTTCTTTACAATGCTGCTTCCTTGTCTGTTGTTAAGTATGAATATCTGATAATATTGGCCGCAATTTGGTTGTTTATAGATAACGCTTCTGAAAAGGACCTTTCCGTAAATGTCGGTGAAACAGTGATATGGACACATCGAGATAACGGGACATAAGGTTTTGGGAAAACACGAGTTGCCGAACGGTTTCAGTTCCCGGAAACAACAACAACAACAACAACAACAACAACAACAACAACAACAACAACAACAACAACAACAACAACAACAACAACAACAACAACAACAACAACAACAACAACAACAACAACAACAACAACAACAACAACAACAACAACAACAACAACAACAACAGCAACAACAACAGCAACAACAACAACAACAACAACAACAATAACAACAATAACAATAACAACAATAACAACAACAACAACAACAACAACAACAACAACAACAACATCAACATCAACAGCAAAAACAACTACAACAACTACAACAACAACAACAACAACAACAATAACTACTACGACAACAACAACAACTACTACGACAACAACAACAGATTGTTTGTCTGCACTTTGTGTGTTGCCCAGGCAAACGTGTTTTTCGCTGCACAATAGTTTGTTTATTTATTGCTGATATGCCTTGTTATTCACGTCATTTGATGCAATAACTGCATATCAAGTTTATCTCAGTATTACATTGAGATGTGGTTAGGGACTGAAACTTAAACTATCAGTAAGGAGACTAAAACTTAAACTATCAGTAAGGAGACTAAAACTTAAACTATCACCAACATGAATAAATATTTTAACTTTATCTTAGCCTGATTTTTTTTTCAAACATGAACTGTTTGTTGACAAAAGGACTTCTAGTTGGCGCTGTTTTGTTTAACTCTGTGGTTGCGCACCGGGACTTGACAATATCGGAGTTGATAAGACAAAAGCATATCAGTTTGATTTTACTATAGAACTCTTGTTTTATATCTAGAGATTTCTAGTAAACATCGTTGTTAATTCACTGTTCAAAGCGGATGACATCGGTTTATATAATATTAAATTGATATCCGTTTTATTTATTCAGATATCGTTTTCATTTCGATATCAGTTACATTTCAGTTAAGCACTCAAGTTTGGTTAAGAAGAAAAAAAGGTGTGCTTGGCATCTCTCTCTCACCCTCTGATGAACAAGACCTCGTTAAACGTTGTTTTGAGCAAGTTTTCCGTAAAGCTGTCAGAGCACGCAAAAAATGGGTTTGTTCTCAGCCAGAAAATCGAAGAAATTTTTTGGATAAACATCGCTTGTGTGTTCCGAAAGCTTTGCAATAAAATGCTTTGAGACTTTTTCAAGACGCCTCTGAATACATCCTAAAAGTTGGAAATTACTCTTGACAGTTACAATAAACCTTATTCCATTCACTCATCATAAGCTTCGGTAGTCTTTGGAATAGTTTTACAGTACACCTTTACAAGTAGAATATTATATAGTGAGCGAAGTTTTCCTAATGTTTCGTAAGCTTTGTTCTAGCTATGTAGCTGACACAATAAAGGTAAAAAAGTCATATTGCGAGTTTGTTCACTTTGACTACATACAACCTAGTTACTGAACCATTCGAAATTGTTAATGAGCTTACTATGAAGTCAACTATGTACATAGTTTTCTCCATCAAGGAAAAGAATTGAAATACCATACTATATAATACGTTACAACATTCGTTATTTGACGGCCCAAAACGCTGCCACGCGGTCGGGTTCAACTTAATGTCTTTTGTCGGTCGATGCAAAATGCCAGAACCGTGTAGCATTTCTTTAAGTTCTCCCGAACTGCGGGTTGTTTAGTCTGTGTCCCTTTTCACTTTTTGATGGCTTTCCTTTAAAACGTGAAACATCGCAAGGAGTACTTTTGCACTCTCTCTTGTGTAACCAGGTGTCCTAAGAATTCGGTTATTTTTCTCATATTACAATGAGAATTGCAGTCACTCGGTCTGACAGACGTGTCTCGGGTATACAATCTTCGGACGAAGCCAAGTCGAGTTTCCAGGTATTGACCACTCATAACAAATGTTTTTTTCGACATCCACACGAAGAAATCGGCGTTTCCAGACTCTTTAGCTTACAACCAGAAGTCTTCGTTGTTATGTACATAGACAAGGGAGAGGTTGTTGTGACTTTTGTTGTTGTTGTTGTTGTTGTTGTTGTTGATGTTGTTGTTGTTGTTGTTGTTGTTGTTGTTGTTGTTGTTGTTGCGGCGGTATATGCTGGTGTAAAGTGTAACGCGTAATGATGTTACGTCACTTTCTCAGATTGGTGCAGTGTGATTTTCATTCCTATAACTTTCTTTGGCAACTACATGTACATACAGTAGTTAGTGCTGAAATTCTGTTATGTACCTTCTACATTACATAAATTACTAACAAACAAGAATCATTGTCATTAATTTCTGATCTTTAAAAGATTAATCTGATGTTTATCAACAAATTTCATCATTAAATAGGTCATACAATACTAACCGAAACATTATATGTACAGTTAAACTGTTATTGAAACTTTAACAGTTGATAATTCATTGATATGCAAATTTATGATTAGTATACGTTGAAGATGAACAATCTTTATGATCAGCTATCATTCAGTAAATTTGTAAATATGGTAGTTCGCTCGACAAATCATGGTACAATGTTAAATATTGTTTTTATTTGGAATTCATTTTATACAAATGAGGGAAGTTAAAAGGCTAAATTTTAACTAGATTATGTATTCTAACCATTTATTGTCATTTCAGGATCTTCAATTCAATTAAAGTCTATACATCATCGAAATACAATTCGAAGTCGACTGGAAATACCGTTATAAATCAACATGTACATACGCACGTAGTTAATTCATTATACGGGAACGGAAATTGACTTTACATGCACTTATCGGAAAAAGACTCTTATTCAATGGTTCAAGGTTCAAGCTCAGTCGTAAGTTGATCACGAACCTTTTTGGAATATTTATTTTTAATTTTTTTTGTTCTTTATATTGTTTTTTCACTGTTTCACTCTTCCCACTGATAGTGGCCGTTTTATATGGCAAAGATATAGTGGCGGTTGAATATCCTCGGAGTGAATATTATAGAATTTCACCCGAGCACCGCTGCCTGACAACTTTATAAACGCTCATATGCTGTCCAGCTAGCATTCAAATTGAACAGCTGGCCAATCAGCATAGAGAGCGAGCCAATCAGCATTGAGAACGCTGTGCGCTGTTCGCTATCCTGGTTGGCCGGCTGTATATTTTTATGCTAGCTGCACGGTGCTTGGGTAAACTTCTATATTTCTACTCCGAGGATATTCAACCGCCAGTATACCAGGCATCTGTCAAAGGAGAAGAACGTCAAACACACTAAACCTTATAGTCATCAACTTGGGTTTAACTTTCAAAGATGGTTGATGGTTTATTGGTCCTTTATTATGATCAAGCAACAGTACAAGACTCAAATACTTTGTCATGGAAAGTGTCGCTGCGGCCAGTCAATGATCGGATATGATTGGGTGCTGAGTTTCATTTAACCAATCAGCTCAAAGCATTCACTAACCGTGACAGTGCGTCACATGTTTATCTTTTATGTAAGGCTTCTTAAGTAAGTTCAATACAATATAATAGACAAAAATAGAAAAAAAATAATATATTAAAACGGCTTAAAATAGATCAACACTTCATTTCCTAATAACTTGAGATTCATGAATTTTTCAACTATTAATTTTTTCTGATGTGACTAAAAACGTTACGTGTGGGTTGCGGTTAAGATACGGTCGAATGACTGGCGGACGAGCCAATCCTCCGAAAAAGGGTAATTTCCTGAAAGAAAAGTGAATCGGCAGTTATTAGGCCATTTTATTTACACCTGAGGAAAATATTATATGTTTGAAAACATCCAAAGAGAGGTAGTTTCACTTTTCCCTCCCCTTCTCGTCCGCTAGTGGGCCGAGTTGCTAATGATTTATTGGATCTAGTCAGGCAGGCTCCGACATGCAGAATCATCGCAATTAATCGTGTGCCATGGATGTATCTGATTATTAAGATCAGTAAACGATCATGATTTGAAGAGAAGCGGAACTCGTCAAGCAGATACATGCATACATCGACATGACGTTTCTTCGAATCCATTTCCCAGTATCAGTCCACGTGTTATGTCGTGACCTCTGATATTTAAGTTGGAAGCAAAAACAGGTATCGTGAATGTCAACCTTATGTATGATAAAAAGATTTTAATCGTGTTTTCTGAATATAATGTCAGTCTGACTGACCCTTGGCTCAATACGTTTATAAAGAACATGTTTATAAACCATTTTTATGTTTTGATCAGGAACTATGCATGGTTTGGTGGTAGACTCGATGATAGATAGCGAGGTTCAGAAACATAAATACGTTCCTGTATATGTACGTTTATGTATGAACATATTCCATTAAACTGTAGTGGTCTGTTCCGAACTTATATTTGTGATAAGCAACTATGATGTTGCAGACTGCAGTGAACGCTTACATAACTCTGTTCACGGAGTTTTATGTTGATGATCTGTTAACTTAAAATCGAAATTGAGATTCTCTTGACTTGATCCCGTTTCAATTTTCAATATGTTTTACAAAACATCTGTTCCACATGCATCGCTTAATAACTGACTGGTTGCGTGACCTATCAACCATCGGATATTCATTTTGCACGTTACCTATAAAATTTGAGAAACTAATCTTCTCAGAATATGAAAGTTTTATGATTCACGCTTTTTGAGATTATTTTCATCCACTCATGCGTCAATGGTTTTTAACGATGTTTCACCAAACACGATAGGGAGGAAACTACGATAGATTCTGGTTACTTACTTCAATATAACTTAGAAAGCAAACTTACTGTGTACAGGCTGTTTTTTCGCTTTCAGCATAACTTGGTTTTCTTCAACTACATACTTATCAGTATTTTGGCTACCTACTGAATATTGTTGACTCTTATGTTGCTGTTGTACAGTAGTTGTTGTTGTTGTTGTTGTTGTTGTTGTTGTTGTTGTTGTTGTTGTTGTTGTTGTTGTTGTTGTTGTTGTTGTTGTTGTTGTTGTTGTTGTTGTTGTTGTTGTTGTTGTAGGTTTCTCATTTTGCGGAACTCGAGTGCCCTAGTACTAAATCGTCTAAGAATATAAATACTTTTACGGCCCTGTGCTTTTACCGTCTAATAATACACATTTGGTTCAAATGCTATTTTCGTTGCCAATTACACTTCTAATAATACATGTTTAATCCCGTATTGTGTGACCACCTTTTGTTTTGGAATGAGTTGACCTAAACTTTACCTTTTTACTTCCTGATTTTTCATGCCAAATGATTAGGTCTAAAATAAAATTCGAACCTTCTAATTCTTCTGATCTTAGTTTGTTCTACTGAGATTAGTCAACTTATTTTGACCTCCAGAAGTCCATTCATTTAGTTGATTTATATAATTTCTGTGTGCTTTGATATTGTAACAAAACATTAACGAATGCTATGAAAATGTATGCAGAACAACATCTTCGGGAAAGAATATATATAAAAAAAATTCTAAAAACTATTCTAAAAACTACAGAACATCAATCTTGTTCATGATTTACATATGTACGTATGTAGCTGAACAAAAAATCATTCTCAAAAACGAATCCATGTATTATAGATTTTCGTGAATCCATCCTATTCTGTATAATCTTGTTTATGCAGCTACATAAAGATGTATAAAATGTTGCATGTACATATATTTAGAAAAATTCCGACTATAAATATTAACCAGGCAATAACAAACATCTGACTCTGAGCCGTGTATATTTTTCGAACATAACTCACATCAAGGAACTGACGTCTGTCCGTTCCATATTATTAAGCTTATGTTTAGGCTTAGATTCATCTGCTCATGAGAATTATTTTCTCGTCAGTGAAAACGGGTATTCGATTTAGTTCACGAGGATATTTCACTCTTGTCGATTTCAAGACTCACAAAGAAACAAGAAAACCTGGTTTTGGGCAGAAAATCAGTCAGTCAGTGAATTCAGTCAGTAAATCAGTCAGTTCGTCAATCAGTCAGTCAGTCAGTCAGTCAGTCAGTCATTCAGTCAGTCAGTACGTCAGTGAGTCAGTATTTTTGTACCTATATCCCATGGGACATTGTTAGCCTTTCTCCGGCTCAAAGCCGAAGTTCCTTGTTCTCTACCTTGTGTATAACTTTTTTTGGAAGACAGACAGGCAGACTGAAAACCAGTTAATAGACGCATGCATGCCTTGCTTGTAGGCAACTTTACTTACGACTTATGCAATAAGTGTGGTTCAACAAAAAACCTGCTAGAGAGACGGGACTAGCAAACTATGTATGTAGATTTGAACGCCCACCTTTTTTGCAAACTTGCAAGTTGGGGCAAGACTTCTCGGTGCTTGCGCAGACATTAGAAATTTCATGCATGCTAAAGTCACTTACAAAAATTCACACACGATATAAAAAAATCGCTGAAATAATGGCGCAAAATTTGAGTTCAGTGTCGTAACAGAATAGATCTAAAATAGAATGTCTTAACGGCTAACCACGCTAACTAGACATCGAACACACAAACCGAACCCCCTGGTTCAAAACCCGCTTGAAGACGGTAATATGACTCGTTACAAAAACGTTGCGCTATGTGCAAAAATAAGAAAAAATCGAAAAACACAAAACAGTTTTTTTCAAGATTTGCAATCCAGAAATCCCGCGGTCTAGAAACGAGTTTCAGCGGATAAGTGATCAGCAAGGCCAAAACAAGAACCCTAATCAAGAATAGTTCTAGTCTGTCACCGTTGCCCGGTTAAGTGGGCAGAACAATAAGCATCTGATTTTAGCTGGATGTTGATGATTGAAGTCAGCGCCATCAAGAACATTCGATCTGGAACATGCTAGAACAATGTCTGCCTTGATGATGTATTCCATGCCATTGACATATTCAGATGTCAGGGTGTCCAAACGTTCATTTTCAAATGGGACATCCTTTATGTATAGCTTGGTCAGGGTATCTTGTTATGAAAAAACGCCAATTTAAAATGTTGCTCAAGTGTCTTGGGTAAAAAACAGAGTTTTATCAATATTGTGAACCCGCGCGAAAAACAGATTCGAGCTCAAAGCGTGCTTGCCTGGAAAGTTTCACTAAGGTATTGAACCAGGACTGACTGAGTCAGACAATTGATTTCAAACAGTTTGAACACGAAAACGTGTGTCTTATTGATTATGTGTTTTCTTATTTATAGATTTTTCTTTGTTTTTTTTTACCAGGAATAAGTCAACCGGACGAAATTAAGTTGCATGGCAACGCTTGCATGGATATATTGCAATTAGGGTGACAATCTCATTCGTAATTAGAGGTGTGGCACCTTGTAGATTACAGCAAGTTTTCTATAACCCAACATGCAAATACAGTATGACTCTACGTCTGACATTGTACATGACTTTGTATGTATGCTACCAATTAGCGACGTTGATTTTTAGCTGGCATATCAGCTTCCAATTTCATTATTCCAATGGTTTATGAGCTTGACATCGTAACGCGTATTGTTGATGATGATATTGTAAAACTATAGCAACAATGGCTGAATTTAGCATAAGATAAACATGTCACTTTCTATTTCGTGCCTACTGTCTTTATCTAGTTAATGTTCTTATTACATGCACAGTGATAAGAGACTCGTTCAGTACAGATATGTAGTTCAATGTGGCTGTTTTCTCTTGTGAAACCATCGGTTAATCTTCATACTGCATTATGCACTTCTTCAACCAGTAACTACAGTAATTTTACTCCCTATAAGTTTCTAGCGCATTTCGCTACTTTGCTCAATCACTTTCTGTTACAATTGAGAAAAATCGCGTATGATATATTACAAAGTGTTCTTTTCATGCAAAAACACTTGTTTTACTTACTTTCATTTCAATTTTAATTTCGATTTTTCTTGGTTTGAAATCATCTCTATTCGTTAGATATTGTTAACCAAGACGTGATATTTCGCAAAATTTGCTTTCATAACTTTTGCACAACCTCTCCACTCTGCCTCCGAATCATCCTTTCCCCTCCTCATCCCCCCCCTCCCCATCCCCCGTCCCCATCCCCCCTCCCCATCCCCCCCTCCCCATCCCCATTAGCCCCTCCTACTCCACCTTAATTTGGAGCCAAACAGTAGTCGGCTGATCATGGGACACGCGTTGAGCAGACAACAACAACAACAACAACAACAACAACAACAACAACAACAACAACAACAACAACAACAACAACAACAACAACAACAACACAACAATATCGTCATCCTTAAAAATTCCACCATTAATTAATAAAACTATACAAAGTACAGGTAACCTCTTCTGTGAAAGACAGCTTCATGAGAAACAACAACAACAACAACAACAACAACAACAACAACAACAACAACAACAACAACAACAACAACAACAGCAACAACAACAACAACAACAACAACAACAACAACAACAACAGCGAAGAACGATCAACGGTAAAAAAAGTTGCGAGTTTAGTCATCATCACTCCGACTACAGGTTGGTACAGTTGTATAACAATAATGGTCACATGTACTGTTGACCAATTCGTGCCTGGTACACGCGACCACTGAGAGTAGCCCCTCAACGGTGGGGACACCCCCCCACTGAACTGTTGAACACCTGGGCTCCATTCGTCGGGAGGGGAGGGGACTTTCTGTTCACAATGAGAGAGTGAGTGAAAGAGTGAGTGAGTGAGTGAGTAAGTGAGTGAGTGAGTGAGTGAGTGAGTGAGTGAGTGAATGAGTGAGTGAGTGAGTGAGTGAGTGAGTGAGTGAGTGAGTGAGTGAGTGAGTGAGTGAGTGAGTGAGTGAGTGAGTGAGTGAGTGAGTGAGTGAGTGAGTGAGTGAGTGAGTCAGTGAGTGAGTGAGGGAGTGAGTGAGTGAGTGAGTGAGGGAGTGAGTGAGTGAGTGAGTGAGTGATAGATTCAGTTAATTTGTAATGGATGAAAAATTAAGATGGAATTTAGCAGTTTGTGAAAACCATTTTTTAGAATACTTGTGAATCCGACTGCCAGACAACCTGTATAAAAAACATCGTACATATATTTTTGTACATAGAAAGCGTATATTTGCTTAGGTGATTTTTGGTCTCGTTCACGCACGCGAGTGGCTGAAATAACCGATCGCTCAAACTTAGGCTTACTTTCGATTTTTCATTCGAGTTTTTGAAAAAATCTTCAATGAACCAGATTTTTTTAAAATCAACATGAAAATTATTCGGATTTTTCTTTACTTGTTTGAGAAGTCGTATCGCAGTTCAGACAAAAACGACAAAAACGTGCTATGGAATATAAAATAATTAATTTTATTTTAGGTTTAATTGTGAGCATCATCACTGTCAACTGTTTTTTATCACGAAAATTACACAAAGTTTTGACTTTACGACGTTTCTTCAATTATGATGTAAATATTTTTGACTATTGCAGGCAGTGGAGAACTGTGGAACGAATTTTTGTAAACAAACTTCGGAAAAAATTTGTTATATCACATATTTAGAAGAAAAGTTGGTAACCCATGTGAATCGTATTTCTGTGAAATTACTGCCGAAATTCTTCCTGCAGATTTCATTGTTATCATGTCATGAAAATTCCGACTGTTTGTGTGTATTAAGGTTGCTATAAATTTTTTAATCACTTGATCTCTTGGCCTCACTGCATTCCATTTTACGATTAACATAGCATTTCTTCATTACTATTTATCATTTATCACCAGTCAACACTCGTAAATAAACAACAACTTTGCTATTACTCAATGTTTCATCATATAACATCTGATTACAGTTGTTACTTCCAATCTCCTAATAAAAAAATTCGTACACCGCGAACACAACCAGCTTACTTGGCCGTCCATAATGTCTGACGGTCAATGTCTAGTGGCGCGGGTCGTACTGGCCCAGCCCGCGGTCGAGTCCAATTCGGCACCCGAACATCAGCTCTGTGCCCGATTCGACGAGATGAATTTGGAGAAGGAAAAGAAAAACAAAAACTCGTCGAAATCCGACAAAAACATGGGGATGGAGAAAAATTCTAATTCCGAAAATATTGGTACCAAAAAGAAACATGAGCAGAGGCAGACACCGGCCGAATTCAGGTGAGTGAGTGAGTGAGTGAGTGAGTGAGTGAGTGAGTGAGTGAGTGAGTGAGTGAGTGAGTGAGTGAGTGAGTGAGTGAGTGAGTGAGTGAGTGAGTGAGTGAGTGAGTGAGTGAGTGAGTGAGTGAGTGAGTGAGTGAGTGAGTGAGTGAATGAGTGAGTGAGTGAGTGAGTGAGTGATAACCAATGTTCATATATTCAGGCAACTGCAGTCCGTTCGGTCCAGTGCCCTCGCACATCGCACAAAGACTGCCAGCAAATTTGGTGGTTCCGGTTCAATTGGTTGGTTAACTCATTTACTCACTCACTCACTCATTCACTCACTCACTCACTCACTCACTCACTCACTAACTCACTCACTCACTCACTCACTCACTCACTCACTCACTCACTCACTCACTCACTCACTCACTCACTCACTCACTCACTCACTCACTCATTCACTCACTCACTCACTCACTCACTCACTCACTCACTCACTCACTCACTCACTCACTCACTCACTCACTCACTCACTCACATTCATACATGCATACTTACTCACTCACTCACTCACTCACATACTTACTCACTCACTCACTCACTCACTCACAAGTAGAAGAGGATGGCTATATGCTAGTGTAAAGTATAATCCGCACTTTGCATTCTACATTCAAAATGCAGTAGTCAATCCCACATCTTGTTGATCTTCACCCATCTTATCATCCGCTAACCCCCCCCCCCCCTTGCTGCTGATTTTGATTGGGTTTTTTTATTGATGTTCATGTGAAAGTATTGACGTATTAAAGTCATTAATGCTACTGTGACACATGCATACCAAATGTTTTTGTATTCAAAGAAATGATATAATGGAAATTGCAGTCCCACATTGTTTCATCCGCCAAAGTAAACCCCCCCCCCCCACCAAGTCGGTGGTTAGCTGGCGTGCGAACGGCTCGCACTTCGTTGTGCGGTGGAAAATGCATGTAACTAGCAAAGCATGAAACGTTTGCTCTTCGAAACGCGCGAAGAACATGTCCGGTTGAAGTTTCAGCTGGCTGAGAAAAATATATTCTGATAACTTAGTGAAACATTTGCTCTTCGAATCGAATCGCCCGATCACAGTGAGCCAGAGTAAAACAGATTTTACGTCATGTATTCAAATACAGTAATCCAGTCATTCATTCAATCAGTCAGAAATCACTCAGGGAATCAGTTAATCTACATGAAGTATAAAATCAAGTCGAAAAATAATGTGCTTCACAGAAATAGTAAGTCTTTAAAAACGATTGAGCTGAAAAAAATTGAAAGACAGCAAGTTGACAACTGATGTAGTAAGCTACCACATTTGACTTTTATAGCTGACGATTATATTATCGAAAAAGAAAAAAGATGATAAAATCAGTTTAATTCGGCATAATTCGCGCAAATTGTTCGACTAGTCATACACTTATTTTCGCGCGCTGTCGCCCATCGCGCTATCTTTTACTACGTGCGTACGTGTAGTATGATAGTATCACTGGCGGATGAGCTAATCCTCCAAAAGGGAGGGGAACTTTGTCAAAGAGGGGGGAATTAGCAAAAATTAAGCCATTTTACCTATACCTTAAAGAACGAATTATACTTTTTGAAACCTACAAAGAGGGGGAATTCCACTTTTCCCTTCTCTTCTCATCCGCTAGTGGATAGTATGACTAATTCTGACCATGGTCTGACCATGGTCGACCATGGTCGACCATGGTCGACCATGGTCGACCATGGTGCACAATGGGCGACAATGGTCTGCGATCTCTACCAATTTCCAGTACTTAATATCGAATAATAGTGCACAATGGTCGGTAATTGTCGATAAATACGAGTAATTGTGCATAAATACAGATAATTGTGTAAAAAAGATTAGTGTTCCTCCCAAAGCGAGAGTATAAAAGAATGCTCTGACTCTTTAACAATCATTCATTTGTTCAATCATCAAGTTTGTGAAGTATCATACTTCTCCAAAATCTACAGTTTTTCCAGTGGCAAGGCAACAGTTTTCAACTTCTCATCCGCAGCATGCAAGTCGTCTACGATAGTCATTATCTACTATGATGTCATTGCAATATTTTTATTCTACTTTGTATTCGCCAGAGTTATCAAATACCCGAACCCCGTCAAATCAAATTTTCATACTTTTGACTTCTGTATTCCCCACTTCTGTATTGTAAAACTTTGAAGACTTGCATCCTCATAATTATTTATATTCCAAAAACTTGAAACTGTTTTTTTTTAATTACCATAATGAACAAAATTTATTACGATATTAGTCATCCAGCCGGTTTTGGAGGCATAAAGAAGCTAGCTGAAGCTAGCAAAACTTCGATGACAACTGCTAAAAGGTTTTTAGACGCTCAACCTGTTTACCGCAAATACAAATCTCCTAAAACAAAGTTTAAACGGGCAGTTATAGAAGTTAGCACCCCTTTTCACCAGTTTCAAACTGATTTGCTTGACATATCTAAATTGGCGAAGTTTAATTCTAATTATAAGTATATACTACTCGTGGTCGATGCATTTAGTAGATACATCAAGTGTCTACCTTTAAAATCCAAGTCTGGCCCCGTAGTTGCCAATGCAATGGACATGATCTTCACGGAACTCACTACCGAAAACCGTTTAGCACCCTATGTATTACTTGGTTCGGATTTGGGCTCGGAGTTCTATTCACAATATGCTACTAGAGTTTATCAAAAGTTTAACATAGGACATTTCTGTTTGCGCATTCCAAAGAAAGCGCAACTTAGTGAGATTCAAATTCGATATTTGTGTGAAAAGTTGTTTAAATTCATGTCGTATAACAATACTAAACGGTGGTTAGACGTGCTTCCATTAGCAGTCAAAGCTAAGAATGCTCGAAAAAATCCGAAAACAGCAAATCTTTCGCCAAAAGATATAAACTTGGAAAACTTTAAAATTGTGTTTGACAGTCTTTATAAACTTAAAAAGTCAATTAAACCAACCTTAAAGGTCGGTGACCGAGTTCAAATACTTAAACAAGTTACCGTGTTTCATAAAAGTAGGTACGGATACTTTTCACCAACTATATATAAAATTCTAAAACGTCACAACCTCTCTGTGCCAAGGTACACGATTGTTGAAGAGGAAACTGGCGAAAGAATTGCAGGCACTTATTATGCCGATGAGCTATATAAGTTATGATGATTTGCTTCTTGCATGCGATTATAAAAATAATAATTTTTACTAAAATTACATTATTTTGCATTCACCATGGATCTACCACCTGAAGGTATTCATTGTGTGGCTACAGCAAATAGTGATACAATAGTGCAAGCTATTATCAAGTTGCCATATCCCATGACTGTCCCCAAATCTGGTGCTGAAATCGCTGTAAAATATCTAGCCGTAACACCCAAGTGGAATATAGTTAAGGACACGAGTATCACAGTCTACAGTAATTACGATGACGTTCCAGTTGCATCAATTCCTTTAGCTGATTTTGAAACCGATGACAAGGAAGGAGTCATGTCAAAAATTCGTCAACAATTAGAAGCTGTTATCCCAAACTCCAAAGATGCTCCTTTAAGATTATTGAGAACCTCAGATAGGAAAAACTGGCAGTTCAGGCTAGCAAGTGATTTTGAATTAGTTGTGAGTGCTGATTTGGCTAAAACTCTTGGCATTCGGCCAAGCTATAAAAATGTTGACGACGAAGATACTCGAATCCCTGTACTTTTCGAAGATAAAGAAATTACAACAGCAACAGATATTTATTTCCTCAAATGTGATCAGATTGTTGCCAATTTTTTCCTTGATGGGAAACAAGATCGTATACTTGAAATGTTTCATATATCAGGATATCAAACAGTTGACTTCAGACCAACTTTGACTTATTCACTTTTAGAAGACAAACCTCTTGAGTTCATTAGCCTAACTCTATATAACAGTAAGAGTGAGGTGGTCACATCATTTGATTCAGATATTTACATTGTGTGTCACATCAAACCGTTAGTATGAAGTCTTTGAAAGGAACGAAACGGCGTTATTCGCCTTTTTATTTGAATCCTAATTCTAATATTATCGATAAGTCGACCTGCGAATGGCGTAGAAAACATGCTCGATCTGTTGAAATTGAACAAGTTAAGCCTGAATCGTATCTACCTGTCACAACTGCATCTACCGGTCGCTCTCCTATTTGTTTCACTATCAAAAGTATACCAAACACTTTCATTGATGGAAATAACATTTTTATTGAAACAACGTTTAACGTCGAGAAGAAGACTGACGATGGCTGGATTAATGTTGAGATGGAAGATGAGGTCATGATTGAAGCTAATACCTATTGTAGTATATTTGAAGATGTAAATGTATATTTTAACGGTGTATTGGCTGAGAACACACAGCGAGAATATGCTCTTAGAGCCATATTACAAAACATGCTGTTCTCAACCAAAAATGATCGCCGAACGTGGATGACTAAGGGGATGCTTGAGGTGCACAACGGTGCGCCAAATATAATACCAAGTAATGACCTTATGGACTCACGACCAGGTAACTATAAGCGTCGAGAATATATCACTGATGGTAAACTTACAGTTTGTGGCAAACTTCTAACTGATGTGCTTAACTGTAGTGAGCCACTATCTGATAACGTTGACATCACTATTAAGTTATTCCCTGCCAAATCAGAATCATGTTTGATCCATAGTAAAGGTGTAGATGGGGACACGCCCAGCATTTTTAGAGTCAATATCACTGATTGTACTCTGCATGTTCCTCGTATCTTGACATCCGTTGTATTAAAATCGGATAAAGTATATACGTTCACTAATTGGAAACTTTTTTCATATACCCACCAGTCTGGACAAACTAATTTCAAAAAAGATCTTGCAGTTGGTGAATTCCTACCTCAAAAAGCCATCGTTATCATGATGCCTGAGGAAAATTATAATGGAAGTTGGGGAAAGTCTAAACTTGGTTTTTATCATTCGAATGTTACTCGTGTTTTAATGAAATGTAATCAAAAACACGTCCCATATATGAACGGGTATACATGTGGTAACTGGGATGATAAAATATTGGTGCCAGACGCTTATACTGGACTAGTTACCGAATTAGGTGCCACAGACCACAGTATCACTCCAAACACTTTTGGACATGGATATACAATATTTGGATTTGACTTGACACCAAATAAGACCGGAGACGTTTCATTAGATGAACCTTTAAAAGGGGCACTTGATTTGGACATTACTTTCAATCCCACACCGCAAGAAAACCTCATCATTGTTGTGGCACTTTTGTACGCGGACAAGTTCGCTATTACTAAAAATGGTACATACATACACGATTGATGATTTTCCTCACCTAAATCGTTTATAAACATTGTTTTTTTTCTTCATTTTATCACATAATGAACAAATCTCTGAAAACCCCATGCTCCATGCTGATTGCGTCACATTCT
>OZ038446.1:836500-845971 GCA_964036265.1 Daptonema setosum | reverse complement strand
CACTCACTCACTCACTCACTCACTCATTCACTCACGCACTCACTCACTTACTCACTCACTCACTCACTCACTCACTCACTCACTCACTCACTCACCCACTCTCTCACTCTCTCTCTCACTCACTCACTCACTCACTCATTCACTCACTCACTCACTCACTCACTCACTCACTCACTCACTCACTCACCCACTCACTGATTGCAGAATCTGTCCAGTCCGCCCCTCAAAGCCGGTATACCCAAGTCAGGCAGCAACGGCCAACTGACAGCCGGACGTGAAAAGATCAAGTCGATGATGAGCACGCGCGAGTTGGATGAAGCCTGGGCGTGGACATGTAAATGCACTCAGGTTCAAGAGCACGTGCAGTGTCACTCACTCACTCACTCACTCACTCACTAACTCACTCACTCACTCACTCACTCACTCACTCACTCACTCACTCACTCACTCACTCACTCACTCACTCACTCACTCACTCACTCACTCATACAGGCAATACCCCGTTGCTATGTGCCGTCCGTAACCATGGTGTGATTGAGGAGGGCAATCAGTGTCTGGTCAATAATAAGCCGGCGATTCGTGCCCTGCTCAAAGCGGGTGCCAATGCCCAACTGGCCGATATTACCAATGGAAAGACCGTACTCCATTATGCCGTGGAGAGCATGGACCCTGACCTGGTGGAGGTGAGTGATTGAGTGAGTGAGTGAGTGAGTGAGTGAGTGAGTGAGTGAGTGAGTGAGTGAGTGAGTGAGTGAGTGAGTGAGTGAGTGAGTGAGTGAGTGAGTGAGTGAGTGAGTGAGTGAGTGAGTGAGTGAGTGAGTGAGTGAGTGAGTGAGTGAGTGAGTGAGTGAGTGAGTGAGTGAGTGAGTGAGTGAGTGAGTGAGTGAGTGAGTGAGTGAGTGAGTGAGTGAGTGAGTGAGTGAGTGAGTGAGTGAGTGAGTGAGTGAGTGAGTGAGAGAATAATTCTGGCAATTGTAAATAACTTTTTATAATCAGATCTTCCGCATTCACCTGGACAGCGACACGATGACAGCGCTGTGCAACCAGGCCGATGCCAACCAGGAAACACCCATTCAGGTAAGCACTTTTTCTAAAGCCTATATAAAGAAAAAACGTAAGACTAATCCTAAGCCTACATATGTAAAACTAAACTGAACCAATAAGAAAATATTTAATCACACTGTTTATTTACACTAATTAATCAATTTGGCAAAAGTGAACGTGTATTTCCTGTATTGCAGCAACTGGAATCGAACGATGACGACGATACTCGACGATCGTTCCAGCGAACTGCCGTCGCCCGGGAGGAACTGCGGAAGAAGATGTTCTTCACGTTGATGCAGTCCGGCGCGCAGATCACGTGCTGCGACTGAGTCAGTCACTGAATCAGTCACTGAATGAGGGACTGAATGAGGGACGTGATGAGTAACCAGTTCACCAACATCCACCTCGTCGTACAATAACTACCCCATTTATTCTAGTGTTCACAACTGATTAGGAGATGGAATTTGAATGAGCGCCATTTTTCCGTAATCAAGATTTGTTTTATTTATTGAGTGACTTTTTACTCATTAGAAACAGAAAATGGTGTCAATCCAACTTCATAAGTAAAGAGCTTCTTGAGATTCAAGTGAAAATTTCAGACGTTAACGTGTCCAACCCAGTGTAACACTTACTGAACATGATGGTTGCATGTTATAGCATACAGCTGTTGGGTTGAGTTGAGTCGGACAGCCGACTATTGTGCATCATCTTCTCTTACATTTGATGCAGCTAACGATTCACAAGTTGGAGTATGTAGTTAACACTACAACTTTTCACGCGAATCCCAGACAGTCCTTTACTTAACCAATTGTGATTACTATAACAATCGTGTTACACAATCTACCTTGTTACAAAATTTTTATCGGCTATACTGGGTGTATATGTGGAAAACTTAATTCATGTGTCCTATTTTTTATGTTTCTTTTCTGTTCTGTATATTTTCATGAAACATGGTGGAACGTTGGAAAAAAATTTTTTATGTAATAATTTGATGTAAGTATTTTTGTGTACTGTATGTATGTACGTATGAATGTTTGTGCTTGTATTGTTCAGATTTATATTTAAAAAAACCTTTGACATACTGCGTTTATATATTTTGTCAATAAGAAATATATTATCTCGTTATTTTGTGTACCATGTTTGTTATCAGTTTGTCGTTTATTTTTTATTTTTATGCGTGTCGTCCCAAAGTTCTATATGAGATTTTTTCCTTATATTGTAGCTGTTTTTTACAACAGTCAAACATGTTTTACTTTTATTCTGAATATTTGTGCATTTTACAAATCGATGGGCTTGAGAGAATACTAAAAGTTTTTATTGGACAAATAATATATATATTATATTCTTTTAATAACATCGTACGAAGGAATTGTGATAAATACGAGCTATAGTTAATTAATAGTCGCCTGGTTTGTGTGATCGATCCTCATAATTATGTATATTTCGTTAATCCTAGTTATTTTCTCATAATAGTTTTTTATATGATAGTTTAAACATTTATGTATTTAAACATAATATCCTAGTTTGTGTTTCGGCGGGAAGACAAAAATCTATACCCTCTATTAAAATAACATATTATGATGAGTGTAAATGAAATTTTAGTCGATTTTACCGCTAGGAACACTTTCAGTGAGTGAAAATGTTATACAATTTGAATTACCCGCGCTGTCGTTCAGATGTGTACAACAAACAACGAATGAACTATAATTTTATGTATATTCTATTGCTGTATGTGTTTTAATATGAACCTCAATTTGTAAACCTTCTACCGCACACTCGTTCTACTTCAACTACTGTATTTATAGCGTTATCTAATCGTTAGGAGACTAAATTTTTTAAACCCGCCGTATCCTGGGTTCATATAAGGACAAGCAGATACAATTTTATCAAAATTATACCCAGCGTTTCGTCGGAAAGAATTCAAATTATGTAATACAATAAAACAAATAACTTAGTGAGTGAAGATATGTATGCCTGGATCGGGTCCTACATACATACATACATAAGCTCGATTAATACTAATGACTTACTGGTCGTAAAGAATTGTTTTGGATTTTCTGAAAAAGGTCGAGTAACATGGGAAAATCGTGAAGAATTGTACGGAAACAAATTTGTGGAGATTTCGAGAAGATGTAATTCGTCAATTAATGTCTTTTGTTTACATTAAGCAAAACGTAAAACTTTTTCTATCAATTTTCAAATCTTTGTTTATAACCAATCAACCACAATTGTGAATAACACCTCAACACTCATAAAAACCGCGCACCCACTCATTACTTTAGCTCCACCTAATGTTCCATTCAACACAATGTGTCAATTATATTTACGCCGTTTTTAGTTTTGTTATATACTGGTATTCATGTACAGGCAGGCCTATTGTTGACGATTTATTGTTATTTTACAGCATTGGTCAAACTATCGTGTTGCTGAGAAATTTGTCGTTTTATTCTAAAATTTCTTTGTTTCAATGTGGACTTTACCAAGTAACTGGTTATGCAGAGATTTTTCTGTAACCCGATTCTTCGACCAAACTATAGTTTTTTTTTCTTAGCTAAGTATCTACCTTTGTTGGTCAAATTATGAACTAATATACGTTTGCTACTTCATTTGTGGATATCATTTACTTCGGCTAGTACAGCTCGTTAAGAGTTTCTTGTTGAATTTGGAAGAATTTTCTCGAAAAGGGTAAGCCTAAACCTAAGCCTAAGCCTAAGCCTAAGCCTAAGCTTACTCACAAAACGTTTTAGACACGCATTCATTTTTCAAGAAGCGTTTCAATTCAGCTGTCTGACGTTTCAGACACAAACGTTACTGACAGTTCAGCAACAATTAAATTGAGAAGCAAGAAACGATGAACCAGCTATAATAAAATATTTTTTGCGATGTACACTCAACTCATTTATGTACTTCTGATCGTGTGAATACATTTGATTACTCTATTCATTCGTTTTACTATGTTTCCCAATAAACGCACAGACTGTCAGAAACAAATATTGTATTTGGGATTTCTGAAAAGCAGTTCTCCGTAATTTTTTGTTTACTTCTTATAACTAGGGGTGTAAACTAAAACCACAGAGCAGACCCGATTAAAATTGTTAACATTCATAAGTTTTCATAGCTATAAATTTAATAGGGCAGAAAACACATAAAACTTTTGAAATCAATAGCAAGTGTAACACAATAACATTTCGCCCAAAAATTTCGGTATGGCGAATTTAAAAAACAAAAAATTCTGAGCAACGTTTGTCTACATAATTTGTACAATAAAACATTGCGCATATGAAAAGTTATACAGACGAAAAACACCACATAAAAAGATGAAATTTCAATCATAAGAAATACCATTAGGTATGTTATTGACTATGTTGTTAAAACTACAGAATCACATACAGATGCAGATACATACACATACAGATTTGTTTTATGGCGTGTTATAACATAATTAAAATAAAACATAAAACATAAATTTCTTCGAATACTGGTGAGAACATAATATAACATAAAAAATACTGTATACCATGTATTTTGAAGGCCACTTGCTAAAAACATTTTATATGCAAAAAATCTTTAATGGTTGTAAAAACGATGAAATGTTTTTCTTCTTTTTGGTTTTATCTTTCAACATGTTAATATAAAACAACCCATTGTATAAATTCTCCCACGCAGAATTCAGATCGGATTTGTGTCCCTTGTCAGGTTTTGAACCTAAGACCTCCGAGTTGCCTCTCCAGTACCTTAACCACTATACTAGGCACTAGCGGACGAGAAGGGGAGGAAAAAGTGGAATCCCCCCTCTTTGGCCGTTTCAAAAAGCAAACAGTTTGTTCCTAGGCAAGGTGTATGTAAAATGCTCCAAACTTTGTCAATTCCCCCCTCTTTGGGAAAGTTCCCTTCCATCTGGAGGTTTGGCTCGTCCGCCAGTGAGACTAGACCGGGCAACCATTCTATAATCGGGCTATAACTTTGGCGTATCAGGTGCAGGTCGGCCAGTATACGGTTCATGCGACGTGTAATAGTAGACGAGCATATAAACGTTCGTCGAGATTGCGATCAAATGGCAAATGTTCACGGCCAACATGACTGCACGGATCAGACGAGGTGTGAAACATCTTCTTATATTCTCATGGAATCCATGATCCATCGTGAAAGGCAGACAGAACCAGCAGAACTTGAGTTTGACGAACTTGAGGATGCCCCAGGTCAGGCTGATCACTTTGATCCAGCAGACTAGTACGGCGGGCTGGGAGAGATTGAGTTGTGGCTCTTTGATGTAGATGATGAAGAGACAAATGGGGAGCGGTACCTGCAGTGAGAGAGTGGAGTGAGTGAGTGAGTGAGTGAGTGAGTGAGTGAGTGAGTGAGTGAGTGAGTGAGTGAGTGAGTGAGTGAATGAATCACTAAGTAATTATTCTAACGATAATGAATTTGGTGGCTGAACTGAAAGGTTACTCAGTTTACTTATACATTTCTTTTCCTGACAACTAAATAATAACCATCAACCAACTTGCATAAATCCCCATGTTTATAATTAGATTGGTTTTTTTGCTACATTTAAGATTAAATTTGTTTCTTACATTTTTGTCGTTTGTTTCTTGTCTTTCTTCAGTATGCAAACAAAAGACGACAAATTATCTCTTCAAACGTCTGCATTGTTGGTTTACATACCTCAATATTCTACTTTTACCGATGGCGGTCGACAGAGTAATCAAAAGGGATCTTAATTCTTATGTGAACGGTAAATACGAAACTTTAAGATAATTTCCAACTCTCTTAAGATTTGAATTACATTTTTTATGACACCAGTAAAAGTTAATTATTTTCTTTTCCCATCCGCGACTACATCAAAGTCCCATTCAACGCAGCGCAAAGTGTCCTTTTAATGGATCAACAAGGTCTGAAGGCTCATTAAAATGACTCAACCATCGCTTTCAGTCTTACTAGTCAACGGAAATTAGTCGTTTTCACCAAATAATCAACTTCTTGGCACCGATTTTTTGGAGGATTTTATTTTTCTTGCTGACGTCAACGATTGCTTTCATTAAGCAGAATAACAAATACTGTACCACTTCCAAATGTAAGGTATAATTCAAGGGATGTACAGTTGATGGGAGGCAGGTAGCACATATCACAGAGTACCGTTTGCGTGGGAGAGGTCCCAACATCACCCAAATTGTTGTGTCACTGTTATTGTCAATCACTGTTATCAACTCATGTATTTCAATGTTTTGGTTATTGCGAACTGGACGAGAGACAGGTTTCAAGTTTTATATTCTAATAACAAATATGGCAAGTTATGACAACACATAAAGCGGGTCATAAACGAAGAACATTCATTTTTGAACAGCCGTTTTTAAACTAAAGTTTTTTACTAGTCTGTCTGTCGTTGGACAAGTGTTTGAAAAATTTCTGAGTATTTCAATCCACATTACAATCATCAATACTTTTCATAACTTCAAAATACATACAAAAATAAGAACTTGTAGTGAACCAAAATAATCCCCAAAAGTTTTCTTACAATACTGAGAAGGATCGCCGCCGGACTGATACCGTCAGTGACGTATTTCGAACTCGAACGCATTTTACCGGAAGACATTAATCGTGTTATTGCGTATAACAATTGTTGTTACGGAACCATTAATATTGTTACGGGCGTAACAGTTCTGTTTCCATTTCACTGTGTCTATGTAACAATTGATTGTTCGGGGAAAGCGTTCATAATTCTTTATGAACGGTCATTTGTCATAATGACTTCTTTAGAAGTCAGATGAAACCAACTGAATAATTTTGCATTTAGCCTATCCAGGGTTTCTTGTCAGCCAACAACTTTTTGGCGCGCAGTTTAAATTCAAATTTGTTTTGGCACGCTTTCAAAATTTCGATAAATAAAAACTTTTCTACATAATATTCGGACAACATACGGACCTACAACACCATTTTGTGATAACAAGAAACCATTGCCAAACTAAAACATACTACAATATTCAATCAGCCATTACTCAGCAGCATTTTTTACGTTCTTCAATAGACAATTCATTAACCCGAAGTTTTAATGTCCAATGGCAAACGTGTTATTCTAACCTCAGATTTAGGTGAAAAAATTTTATGATCCGAAATTGATTTGCTTGTTAGAAGATCTGCCAGGCTCCGATGATATTATTCATTAAATTTGTTGTTGATATTGTTTTTGTTGTTGAAATGGTTGTCGTTGTCGTCTTTGTTGTTGTAGCTGTTGTTGTTTTTGTCGGTGTTATTTGATGAGCATTAAGAATTCACTTCCTGAAACCCGAAGTTATATATGTAACTAGCCGGAAACCCTGAATGTTTTCAACAGTTTTTACCTCAATTAAAAACGGAATGAAGAGTACAAGGAATCCCCTCCGTTCTCAAAATCAAAAAAATCGGAAATTTCTTGTTGATTTATTTTTATTGATGATTTTTATATAAAGCCAAAAACTTGTTCTACTTGCCTAAAGCCATAGATTCAGGTACCGACGTGTTGATGCCCTTCCCTGTCTCACACCACTATTGACGCGCTGCGCCGAGTTTTCGCTACAAATCGTCTAATAACAATAACAAGTTGGGTAGAAAGAATACATCTATTATAGAGAATGAGTGTTTTACACATCTACATACATACGTGTATACATATATGTGTATGTACATCTCGGGTGATTTGCCAGAGCAGTTTTTGCCGAGGGTCTATGATGAAGTGGGCTGACCCACGGTTTATTTAGGGCAATGGTGCAGGTGAACCAAATGTACCTGAACGGGATTCATCCGGTTTTGGCCGTGGGAAAATGTTGTTTACAGCAGATTGGGAAATTAGTTTTAGTTTATTAATGTTTTTTAAACTAACTTAATACCAAGTTTCTCAAGTATGATAACGGTTGTTAGTAAGTTGATGAATATAACATACTTATATCATAACGGATGAAAAAGTTGACTTTGCTACATATCCGTCCATACATACGTACAAGATGAAAGCACCTACGCTACGGCCACGTGTAGAACTAAATTGATTTAAATTAACACTACGCCTAAGCCTGAAACTAAGCATTATAGCATGAAAGATGAAGATAAGTACTGTACACACAATTTCGGCCTAATCAAAAGGTCCAACAGTATATATGTTGTACATGTACGTAAATTAGACCTGAGCAGGATCACAAAACTAGGGTAACACGAAGTCTATGCCTAAACCAAAGCCTGAGTTCAGCCCTTGACGATATCCCAGCACTAACTGTGCCACGGTCCGACACCTGAAGCGTTCAGTGACTTTGTGACCTGACCAGCCACGATCGAACGTTCGATAAGACGGCACCCTGGCAGAAAGCGAATGTGAAACTGGTTTAGTGCCATTGACTCTTCTATGTAAAAAGGTTTTTGTGATTCTAGTGCATAGTTTGGACGTTAACTTCTTCAACAGGGGCAGCACCAACTAAACATGATGATTGCATGTTTTAGCATAGAGATCCATACCAGGGTTCTACCTAAAGCAGTAGAATTCGCTCCCTAAGTTGTATGAAATTTGGCTTCAGAACTGCTTCATAATTTTACCGTCTTTGGCGAAACTCCCCTGTCAGCTATCCCACCTATGAATGACTATTGCGAAACGGAATTTATTTCAAGGAAGAGTCCATTATTTTCATTCAGTTTTCTTCGTCATAATTTTCCTTGAGAGGGAAGGTTCATAATTTAATTAAAAGACATGGTTTATAATTTATTTAAAAGAAATGGATAATAATTTACTGGAAAGAAATGTTACATAATTTATTCAGATGAAATGGTTCATAATTTATTTGAAAGAAATGGTTTATAATTTAGTTAAAAGAAATGGTTCATAATTTATTAAAAAGAAATGGTTCATATTATAATCAAAAGAAATGGTTCATAATTTATTTAGATGAAATGGTTCATAATTTATTTAGATGAAATGGTTCATAATTTATTTAGATGAAATGGTTCATAATTTATTTAGATGAAATGGTTCATAATTTATTTGAAAGATATGGTTTGTAATTTATTCAGATGAAATGATTCATAATTTATTTGAAAAAATGGTGACTCTGTTGTTCCCATAGTTGAAGCCAGTGACACAATTTATGGCACGCTCGGAGTCGTCAGGAAAGAAATTCTTGCAACAACATTCTCAAAGATAAATTTGTTTGAAACGGAACGAAAGTGGTTTTCGGTCGAACAAACAAAGACGTAATTTAGAAATTTTTTATTTATAGTCACTCGCACGAAAGGTGCTCGGTAAATGGCTTACCGACTGTTTGGAGGTGATTATGAGAGTGTCCTGAGAAATTCTATGCAGCCAGTTAGTTGTGTGATAATTTACATTGACCTGCCCACCCTTATAACAAATTTCATTTACAAGTTTTGCTGTCAGATATGTACATCTGGATTTCAGAAATAGTGTCAGAA
>OZ038446.1:831500-834000 GCA_964036265.1 Daptonema setosum | reverse complement strand
CATTTGGGCGAATACCCAATTGGGCGAATACCCACTTGGGCGAACCCCATTTGGGCGAATCCCATTTGGGCGTATGTATATGAAACTGGGGTATGCGTTCAGTCGTCCGACTCGACGTTTGTCCGAATTTGTCCGAAAACATATTTAAAAAAAATTAATCAGTTGTCCGAATGGAAAGTTGTTTTACAAGAGAAGTGTCACGATTAAGTCACCGATTTCAATCTTCATTTTGCTAATAAGAAGTTGATAAGAAAAGTTGGTTTCCAAAATTGATATTGGTAGCCCACCATTTCATTTCAAGCACTCCTTTCATTGACGTACGGCTTCGGCTTAGTCATGAACACAGACTATACGTTAGTAAAGGAGATTGCCTAGTATGAGGCTAAGAGTTAGTTTTCAGTTTAGGCTTAGGCTTAGGCTCTGTATTTGGGATGGGCTTGGGCGCGCAGCGCTCAAGCCTTTGCCAAATACACAGCCTAAGCCTAAGCCTAACCTGAAACCTAAGTTTTATGCCCCCGCCTTGGACCGTTAGCATCAACTTCTTAGAAAATTATTCTTCTTCAAGCAAGGGGAAACATCTGAAAGCATGTAAATCGTTAGTAGAATCAAATTTCACTTGTGTACAACATGAGTGAAACACATCGAGATATTCTTTGCGTTTGTGAACAGTTTCATTTACATTCGCCCAGTTGGGATTCGCCCAAATGGGATTCGCCCAAGTAGACGTTCGCCCAAGTGGGTATTCGCCCAAATGGGATTCGCCCAAGTGGAATCGCCCAAGTGGTTGTCGCCCAAGTGGGATTCGCCCAAATGGGTATGAACCAACCAGTTATGTACACTAGCGGACGAGAAGGGGTGGAAAAGTGGAATTTCCCCTTTTTGGCGTTTTCAAAAAGTAGAATCTGTCCCCTAAGGTGTAGGTAAAATGACCTGAAAACTGCAAATTCCCCCGTCTTTGGTAAAATTCCCCTTCTTTTGAAAAATTGGCTCGGCCGCCAATGACCAGTTACATAGTTTTTGAATGGTCAATGCTGATGAGAAGGAACAAGGTAGAAAGAAAACAGTTACATCTTCTGTAGAATTTAGCGATTAGAAATAGTTTAATAAACATATTTAGTTTACATGAGTAGAATCCGGGTACTTTGCTTCCATACTCAATGACTAATGATTAGTAATTCTTTACTTCTGAACTTGTCCCCCTAGTGAAACCCTAAACTCGTCACCAAACCTGACGCCGCCATCACTAAACAACAGCCCAGTTTTCACGTTAAGAATCGCATGTTTTGTTTTCGACATGTAACGGCAAGATCGCTGTTTCATTGAATGCAATTTTTTTCACCGATTCCCAAATCAACTGATTTTCATACGTAAGGGTGACCGTTGTTTCACTTTATTAAAAACTGTATAAATTTGATTTGATTTTGATTCCACTGAAAGTACTTAAGAGGCCCTAGTAAATACTTAACTGATGATGCCATAGCTGGAAAAGAGATGGCATCTGTTTTCGAAGAATCTGTTTACCAGATGTCAATTACGGCTGAAAATACCTGAAACCGGATATTGAAAGATGGACCTGGTTGGAACGTTTCAAAACAACATCGGTGATTTGTACGAAAGTGAAACGGAAGGTGTTGAAATGTTGACATTGTTGAGTCACCATTGGTGAACAGACAGACAGACAGACACACAGACAAACAGACAGACAGACAGACAGACAGACAGACAGACAGACAGACAGACAGACAGACAGACAGACAGACAGACAGACAGACAGACAGACAGACAGACAGACAGACAGACAGACAGACAGACAGACAGACAGACAGACAGACAGACAGACTCGATGTTTTGCGCATGTCAATGTCACTCTTAACTTCTGACGTCAGTGAATAAAAACTCTGGGATGCAGCAAATAACTTTTGTCATTCACTTTATGAGGTGACAGGAAAGTTCGGTTCTGAGTGGGTGATTCAGAGTTTTCTTGTTACCAGATTTTTATGGCAACCTCATCTTGGATGTGGGTGGGTGAAGTTTCTTATGGGTTACCGCTACCCACGCTGCATTTCAGTCAGTATTGAACCACATTCAGGAAATACCATATTACGAGTTAATCAATCACAATTATGTACGTTCCGTAGTTATGGTCTGAACGTAGAAGAATGCTTCCGACACTCTGTTCCACGAAGTTATCCCACCAGGAACTTGAAATTTTTCATTCCCTTGGTTGGACTAGAACTGTTTTTTTTAAACAATTATCCGATTCAAGAAACTACGGGGTTATCAATTACAGTGTTTTTGAGTTTCATTCAATTTCTGAAAATTGAAGAAAATAATGAAAAAATGAGCATCGGAAACAAATTTACCAAGAATCCTAGATAACGAGAATTGAGCTGAAGAATCCTTCGAAGCGGAACGAAGAGAAGAAAAAAGTGAAAAGGATGTTGATTACGCAAAACTGGATGATTGATCACCAAACGTGCGTGGTTCCGGTGAAGTTCTG
>OZ038446.1:806500-826500 GCA_964036265.1 Daptonema setosum | reverse complement strand
TGTTAAACCGCTGTGTTTCAAATATAAATATAGAAATCCCTGCGTCAGGATCTGTCTCATGTCAGGTTTTGAACTTATGAACGCCAGTATATATACCGTGTTTAGTTCGCTGAGCATTTGACATGACAAGGACATATTTCCCATCCAAATGCGTTTGATCAATGACATATTATTTTATTTATATATTTGTTTCGATCATAGGATTAGGCACACACACAAAAATATAGAGTAAATATAATTAAGTGACAGGTTTATCGGAATAGTTACAAAAGTTGGAGATAAGTTAGACAGAAAATACAGAGACGGACGAATTAAAAGCAGTAGTCACACAAGAGATGAATAACCTTTGAAGATATTATTATCCTGCTTTTCAATGATTTTAAAATGATTAATTTACGGTTTTTAAGATATCTTTAGGTATCTTTCCATATTCCAGGTACATGGGCAAGATAACACGTGCCGACGCGGAGGAGGTGCTCAAACGTCAGAATCACGATGGCGCTTTCCTTGTGCGCGAGTGCGAGTCATCCCCGGGTGACTTCAGTCTTTCCGTAAAGTTGGTGGATCGACTGTCATGAATCCTTCAATAATTGTTGTTTTGGCATCATTGTTTTATTTGACATACACTGAGTCCGGTACTGAATTTGATTTTGTCTGACGACGAAAATAGCCCCAGCTTCTATTTCAATGCCGCATTGTACGGAGCTGATTCAACCCATAAAATGTTAAATAGCATGCAATCTAATGTCAATTGAAATTGACTAAAAGACAAAGTTGAATGTGCGGCTCTTTTCTCAGGGATTTTTATTTTTTAAGTATTTTGTGTGTGTTCGTTTCGTTGCAGACTTAGCGTGCAGATGCAGCTCATTTATGCAAAACTCCACTCTACTCTACTAACCATCCGTAAACAGTTCAAAATCTTTATCAATTTATGCTAAAATATTGTTACGTGTTGCAGATACCAG
This sequence comes from Daptonema setosum, assembly GCA_964036265.1. Lineage (NCBI taxonomy): Eukaryota > Metazoa > Nematoda > Chromadorea > Monhysterida > Xyalidae > Daptonema > Daptonema setosum. Next base: position 825,535 of record OZ038446.1, on the reverse strand, counting down.
GACCAAACGCAGCACTTCAAGGTGTTGCGCGATGCCACCGGCAAATACTTCTTATGGGTGGTGAAATTCAACAGCCTTAATGAAATGGTCAATTATCACAGGTTGGAAAGCAGGATTATCGCTTATCAATTGGGTCCTTCAGCGGAAGAGAAGTGAAATTCCCCCCTCTTGGGCGTTTTCAACGCGTTGAATTTGTTTACTACGGTGTAGGTAAAATGACCTCAAATTGGCAATTTCCCCATCTTCGACGAAATTCCCCTGCCTTTGGCCCCTAACTCGTCCAAATACAAAAATTTCAGTTTTTTCTATTTTACAATCCAAGGTTTGAATATTTGCCACAAAGTCATCTAGGTTATCTTTTTCTATTTGAATCATTATTATTAAGTCGCAGATAAATAATTGGATGACCTCCACTTCATTATGAAAAAATGAGAAATATCATAAGAGAATTTGCAAAAAAATATTTTATATTAATTTATAAACATTTATAATTTATTTTTGTATGATTCCAGAACGGCGAGTGTGAGCCGGTCAACGACTATACTCCTGAGGGACATGGACGATTCGGCCGTACAACCGGTTAGAGATTTAAATTATAAGTTAAATATTTTATAATTCTATAAGAAAATATTTACTAATTAAATAAATTTATATTATAAAATTATTTAAGATAAATATTTATTAATTGTTCGATAAATTGGAAAATTTAATCATTATTTAGTTGAAAAATCGTTTGAGTTATTCCGATTATTGTTTAGCTTTTTGGTATTCAAAAAATAAATGTTTGCTGGGCAAGACATTCATAGCTGGAGTTTTATTAGTCGAATGATTTTTTCTATCATTTATGAAGTTGAGTTTTGGAATCTTTAAATTTTGACTTATTAGTTGGTGGTGATGGTGAGATAATTTGGATAGAAATATTACATGGCTCGTGGCTCTGGTCTCACAGTTCGAGTTTGACGGATAAGAAAGCGTCATTCTAGCACTAAATAAATTTTGAAAAAAATGTTGTTGGTAAACTTACTAAAATTAGAACCTGTCTCTAGCCCAATCAAACTAAGTCCAACGATTTTTGAAAGCTGTAAAATTTTTTAAAATCACGAAACTAATTTTTTGAGTTTTGATAGCGCGTGCCATATCTCCTTCTCGATTCAATTCCCATGTTACAGAGACCATTTGACAAAGAGGTCAAGAAAGTGAGTTTATTGTACCCATGTGTTGTTCCCAGGCTCTGCTCCTTTTCATGAGTCTGTCAGTTCAGAGCTGGTGATTTCATATTTGTTTCCGTACGTAACGTATCGCAAAGTAAATTTCTTTTCTAGAATTCACTCAGCTTCACTAGCGGTCGAGGGAACCACAGAAAAAGCGGAATTCCCCCCTCTTTGGTAGATTCAAAAAGTAGAGTTTCTTTTCTCTAATGTGTAGATAAAATGGTTTAATTTCTGCCAATTTCCCCCTCTTTACAAAGATTCCCCTCCCTTTGGAAGTTTCGCTCGTCCGCTCCTAAGCTTTGGATAGACATTACGAACTGAGCAAATTTGAAATTAATTTTGACAAAACAGAAATGTTGTTTGTAGTTCAGTGCTGTTTTCCTAATTCCTAATCATATGCTTGCTGAAACATGAGTTTACCCTAAAGGAGACAAATTCAATGCACACTTACTAATCTCTGTGTAATGGGGATTATTGTGGGAAAAATTAGTTGAAAAGTCTTGTTTTTTTGTTAAATTCGTATTCGCTCCTCTACTATTTGTGAAAATGTTTGCTTTGATCGTAACACCTATCAGTGATTAGTCGTGTTGTAATCGTGGTTTATTCTGGGGTCTGACAATCAAGATTCACTCTCCAAAAAATCACTCCAGTCTCCAATTTATAGGGAGTTCATTACGTTTTCTCAGAACTATCAGCGCGAATATCACATTTGTCAAGGAATAAAAATATATGAGATTTTGTAAAATAAAGTACTTTTTTCTTCATGGCTGAACTGAATGAAATACTTATTTGATGACGGTAACTACCTACTCTTACCAGCTAACCGCACGTCTGCTGTAACTTTCTATCACTAACAAGAAAAAAGTTCCAACCGCAGTAACGTTTATAGAACAAACCAAATGAATGTGATAATGTTTGGTACTTTTATGAAATTTCCTGAAGTTTGATGTTCGAGTTGTTTTCAAAGATTCCCGACTGATTCATTTTTATTATTTTTATTAGATGTGTATGGAGCAGTTCGACCCAGCCCAATACTAGTTTGTGAAGAAGATTTTTTGATTAGTTAATTAATGTACTGTTTGGTTTTCTTCAATAATTCTGAACTTACTCACACTTACACGTATGTTCCCTTCCCAATAACAAGCAACTCGGTCACGTGCTGATAATTCTAAACCATATTCCGTTAACACTACACTAGGTGAATAAAATGTAAAATAATGATAATTGTTTCATAATTACATTAGGAAATTTTATAATTATAATTGATATCATATTTTGCAGACTCTCGTGCAGGCCATGTTCGATTTTGATCCTGAAGAAGAGAACGAGCTCAAGTTCAGCAGAGGAGATATAATTACTGGTTGGTTCTTTTGTCAATTCATTGTGTTGAACGCTATTTATCTAGTGAAACTAGGAATTAGGATATAATGTTTATTTTTGAGAGAGTTTGTAGCATCAAGTACTTCATTAGTTTCCAAATGTCATCTTCTCCTTAGGGTGCTTTCACAGTAAAAAGGAAAGTAATAAGGAAAGTAAAATCTGTAAACCTATTGACTGAAAACAAAATTTCGGGAACAAAATTGACTTTTCGGTCAATTGGTTTACAGATTTTACTTTCCGTTTTACTTTCCTTTTTACTCTGAAAGCACAGCACCCTTAATGATATACAGAAAATTATGTGTTGTTCCACCGGTAGTAAAACTAGGCATTCCGCTGAATTCAATAATAATGCCATTTTCCATTTTTTGTCAAAAGTAAAATATTTCAAACAAGAGTTTCGCTCAGCTCAAGAACGAGTTTTTATAATAATTATTTGTATTTAATAAAAAAAAACTTATAATAATTAACAATTGTGTTGATTTCAGTAACGGAGAAGTCAGACGAGAACTGGTGGGAGGGCATGCTCAACAACCAGAAGGGCATGTTCCCGGCCACCTATGTTTGTCCGTATAATCCGTCGCGGGCGTGAAACATCATGTTATCCCATTCATGAACATTGTGACATTAACCCGACATTTACATATAAAAATATGGCTGACATAGTTCTTGTGACACAGGCGTATGACATCTGGACATGTCAACAGTCAACAACAACAATCAAATCATGTCATAATCAATCCAACAACATCACATTATACACCATCTGCCAAAAATTTGGTTATAATTCAATCGACACCAGAGGGTTGACATGTCACAAACGACAATCGGATGTCATTGCAACAATTAACAACAACAACAACACCAACAACAACAGAGTCACGTATTCCACCAAACCACCTCCATCCACAACTACCGTCACTCATCAGTTATCAGTCATCATCACCCCCCATAAGTCAATAGTATTCTTCATGGATCCGACCAACTGTTACCAGACTTCTACACTCGTTTTGGCTGGTTATTGAAAAAAATTTGCTGAGCGATATCAGATCACTTTTCACATATATAATCTTGGTACATACATATACACACATAAATAATCCTGGTTAAAAGAAGTATTTTTCTGAATTTCTGATATCGGTTTAATGGTGCAGTCCTTCGGAATTTCCAGACTTATCAAAATTTGAGGTTAGCCTCAGACCAAGACCAAACGTATCTTTTCGAAAAGAAGAAGTTTTACGATTTGCCATGATGGTTTATGTGAGAAGTGGTCATATCATGCTGCCGTAATTGTTATCCGCTTGTCAGGGTATGTCAAATAAACAATTAGGGTCTTAAAAACAAGATAAAACGAGGTAAAAAACAATTGGTCTCATTGTTTTATTTGACGTACCCTGCCGCTTGTGTACGAACTCGTCGTACTGTCGTAATGTACTGATCTCTCGCCACCTTCTCACTCTTCTATTTTCTATCTGGTTTCTATTTTCCAGAGTTTTCAAATTCAGCCTAAATTATTCCGGCCCACCAACCAAATACACTCTTGTCTGAATTCATGTTACTTTCACAACCACCACCAAAAGTTTATACGTCTAATCTATCATATTGTTTTATTATTATTATTATAACCGTCTTCACATGAATTGATGTCATGTGTTACTAAATTTTCCTCTTTGAGTACGTTTCAGAAATATGAAGAATGGTGTTTTTTTGTTGAAACGTTCTGAGTTTAAGTTTCTGAGACGTTAGAATTGTACAGGAATGCAGTCGTGAGCGAAGTGAAATACAGTTATTCTATTGTTTTATTGAAATATGATTATTTTTATTTTGTCATATTATACTTGTGATGTGATGCACATATGCTGGTAAGTGGGCTATTCAACGCATTATATACTGTTAAAAATTCATTTTTTTTTCAGTCGACCGTTTGAATTTACGAAAATTTTCTGCGCCATCCATTGGAACTATTTTTGGAAATTATAATTCTCCGACTCTTTGTTTACAAAAACAACTTGCAATTTTCTCAGAATCAGAAAACTCGTAGTTTCTGAAACGGATTTATGACTCGATTGTAAAATACTGGTTTCTTATTGAGAATATCTTCACATGCTTCCCAACTTTCCGTCCCTTTATGATGTCTTCTATCGGTTTACATTAAGCCCCGATCAGTCAATCTGTGCTCTGGTTCTCATCATTTTACACGCTGTAGATTTATAGTTTTTCTCTTCATTACGAGTGACTAAGGCGCCGTATATAAAGCCCGTATGTTATTTCCGCAAGCAAAAAAAGTTGCCTAAACGTCTGATAATGAAACATCAGACAATCAGTGTTTACACGCACATCAATCATCATCACCTAGTGATGTTTCATTATCAGACGTTGTGGGCAATATTTTTGCTTGCAGAAACAACATACGAGCTTTATGATAATTTTTCAACTTTTTCGGAAAAATATACTCCTTTTTGCCGAACTTCAGAACATGTTAATTTCAGTCGGTTATGAAGAGTCTGGAGGAAACATGTTATGCTATCTGAATAATTTTGTTCATGGATTGATATGAAGGAAAAATTATACAAATCAAAAAAAAACGAGTAACCCGTCTTTACAGATGTAATGTGTTTCAAAAAAAGTTTGGCATAAGTGATCATTCATTCATACTGTTTCCAGGTCAATAATGAATACGGATCCAGTCATTCTTTGTCAACGCTGAATTTAGGAATCGATTTTACGTTTATGGAACGGAGGCTGGATGGTCCAGTCTTCTGTTTTTTGGATCGCTCTATCAATCACTATTGCAAACTAAGATCAGTATTATTGTTATCATAATTACAAATCGCTACTCGTTTGTGAGGATATTCAAAGAATTCTAGCCGATTGAATTGGGATTACGCCTCAAAACGTGAATTTTGTGTAATGATGTTCCAATCTAATCTCGTTCTCTCCGCCTTCCCAATCGCATTATTACACATAATATTGTTTTCAAAGTTTGTGAACTGAGTTGAGCATTGTTGTGTTCGTCACTTTGATAGTGTCATACTCATCACTCTCTTGCGTATTTTTATCTTCCTTATTACAAACGCTTTTCCACTCATCTTGGTAATATTGCCTCCTCACTTCAGGGTGCCCTCATAGTCTGGCCATAGAAATTGAGAACTAAAAAATCTATGCGGATAATCCGTTAAACTATTTTCCCACTAGATTTTTGTGAGGTATAAAAAGTTCGCTGTGGTATCAGTTTAACAAATTTTTTGGCGAATTTCTAAGGATGACTATGAACTCACTCAACGCGCGACAGCGACACGAAGCCGTATTTGTGTATAAATAACAGTCGATCGACAGTTTGATCGTTTTGTTTGAGCTGTTTGTTCGTTTGAAGAGTTTCGACTGTTCACCAATGTTTTGTTGTGCAAACCAAGCCGAAAAGCTGGTAGTCAGACGAATGAACAAAGCAATACAAACATTGTCCGTCTGTTGTGATACTGGTGTTCAGAGATATGAAACATATTTTTTTTGTGTGTAGTCGAAATTGTGACAAGCGGGGAAACTGTGTACAATAATGATTCACTATTTATAATCATAGATCTTTCCACTGAAACTGGACTATCTGACTTATAAAAGTTTAGAAGCTTCAGGTCAGTATTAATTCGTGCATACATACATAGGGTCTGGAGGATACGACCGATTTACTATTCAGTAGTGAATAATCCCTGTTTGTATCATTTTCGACTATACACGGAATGGCTTCAAAATGCCGATACATATTTTGTGCATAAGCCTGTCTATGTGTGATATAAATACAGTATGCGTATTACTCGAATAAATGCAAATGAACAATTTACAGCGATGATTTCGGTTTGGTCGGGTGATTTTGGTTACTGTAGTAAACTGAGTATTTTCAATACTATAAATTACTGTTTAGGATAATCTTAACTTCTGAGAATCTGACTGAGAATGTAAAAAAATAATGGGAATCAAAACTAGTTAGAATAAACGAACTACGTTAACTGAACTAGTTTGATTTTTTTCCTACTTGCCATATTTGTTCCAGACCAAACATCGGACAAACTAGCTCTTACAACAACCATTTTATTACACCAATAAAATAATATTAACAATTGAGCATGGATGCACATGTGCATAAATGAAAGTCTTCCTTCATTCAGGACTTGAGTGAGCGAGCGACGGGTCGAAATTGTGGAATGAACAAACCGTAATGGGAAAAATTGGTGTACGATTTTGCTTATCACTTACTGAGTAGAAAATCTGAAATCCATGCAAACTTTCGAAAACAGTTGTGAAAGCTGAAAGTGTTGCTATGGTTGCAATAAAAGCACTATGAAAACTTAGCAGAAAACATTCAATAATCCCAGCTTAACCGACGGATTAAGTTGTCCGGTTATTTCCAGTAAAGCACAGCACAGACCGTGTGCCACCTGTTTTGTGTAGACCATAAAGACCGCCATATACATACAGGGGCTTTATCATGCTTCTAGATTCACCTAAACATACTTGCACTGTCTTTTAGAAGTGTTTTGTAAAAAAATTGAGACAAATACAAACACCTATACTGTTTGTATAAAATAATACACAGCCGATTTCTGTTCATCGTTCTAAAAAACTCGTCAAACTATAGCCTACATATTCAGGGTTTCTTGCTACGTACTCAGAAAGATTTAGGCGGGAATTTAAATTTTCGATGTTTTTACATTGCATTTAGACCACATAGGAATGTTTCGCTCAATTTATTGTTTATGTCTGTAACGGGTCCTCAGAAATACTCTCTGATAGCAATATTTCTTTTGACCAGGGTATACTGTAGACCGGAATATGGGCATATCTTCTGGTAAGTACTATGTATGTACATGTATGTATGTATGTACATGTATGTATGTATGTACGATATGTATGTATGTATGTAGAATATGTACGTATTCAGGTTGGTCATGCAATTCACGAGTCATGAATAGTCAAGAACACTCGTGGTCTACTCAATATAGCCAAGTACTGTAGGTCCATCGCAGCACAGGGACTCAGCTTTGACTAAAAAATTACTTGTTAGAAAATGTATCGCTAATCAAATGGATAAATATGTACATTAATGAAAAAATCTGCGATCAAACTAAGAAAATGTGGAAAAAGCGGCAAGGAAGATATGTACATATGCAGAATACAGCTGCTGCAACGCGCGACAACAATGGCGGACGAGCCATACATCCAAAGGGAGGGGAATTGGCAGAAACTAGACCATTTTACCCACACCTTGAGGAACAAAACCCACTTTTCGAAAAGGCCGAAAAGGGGGGATTTGCACTTTTTCCTCCCTTTCTCGTCCGCTAGTGCGATACAAAACATGCGTAATGTGTTTGTAATGCATGTAATGTACATAATGAAGAACATGATTGGGCGGATAAATTATTAACATAAAAAAAACTCAAAAGTGATCTTTCTAGAACAAAAATTCTTTTCGTCCACTCATTCGTGGGAATTTTTTCATTCAAAGTAATTTTTTCCTGTTACACTGTTTCACATAGTATAACATGAACATTTGTAACGTGTGTTTGAGGCATTTTTTCTCGTTTTCGCATCGCTTGTTGCGCGCAACAGCGATGTTGCAGTTGTCAACTTACTACAATTATTATGAGGCGGGGAAAAGCTGTTGTAACACATGTTTGACTTTTATTTAACATCTGATGGCATTGAGGGAAAGTTTGCATTCGTTAGGATGCTCAGTCAGGTGTGCTTTCTCTCGTTATCAATTGTCAGATTAAATCCATGTCATGATATTGATCTGTAAGATTTTACAGGCACATTAAACGAGTGTCCACCAATTTCATTCTAAACGTATGTGTCGTTCAGTGGGCAAATCTCACAATAAAAAAACTCACCGATAATATTATGACTAGTTAGTTTGAATGTCCTACTCCTTCTTTAGAGGAACAAGCTTACCCTTGGACGGATGCCCGTTACTTAGAGTATTTAAGGTATCTTTTATTATCTATCACCCACACTGGAACATGAGTTGAAATTTAGTTCTCACTAACAAGGCTGTCGTTACCCCATCATTTGACCAGAGCTTCGCTGTATTACAGAGTAGAGATGAGTTTTGACAATGTTCATAGCACTTATGAAACATGAATGGCCAATCACAAACTCGCAATTGACTGTCGTTACCCCACCAATTGACCAGGGCTTCGCTGACTCACTGGTTTGAGATAAGTTTTAGACAAATTCATAGCACTTATGAAACGTGAATTACCAAACACATATTCTGAGGTGGCTGTCGTTACCCCGCCAATGGACCAGAGCTTCGCTGTCTCATTGGTTTGAGATACGTTTTAGACAATTACATAGCACTTAAGAAACGTGAATGACATATCACCTTTTTTAAGTGGCTGTCGTTACCCCGCTAATCGACCAGAGCTTCGCTGTCTCATTGGTTTGGGAAGTGTTTTTCACAGATTTTCTACTTCCTTGAAACATGAATGAAAAACTGCCTACTCTACATGGCTGTCGTTCAGTTACATTGCCTTATACTGCTGCTGTAATACAGCGTATACCGCATAGTGAATTACGTAGGACATAAAAAATAGGCACCCTGTCGAGTAGAATGGCGAAGTTTCACTAAAACAAAAACGGGCGCTTTTTTATGTAGCTTCATTATGAATTGTGAATTCTGTACTTGTCCTAATTATTTATGCTTAGTATCATATTTTTATCTCCCAACTGTAACCTGATAAACCTGATATAGAGTTGGTTCTGAATATTTTTGTTAAAACATAAAACATTTGAAATCCCAAAGAAAATACAAATCAATCGCGCATCATTTAGTAATATACGCTGAGGCTTAGGCTAAGGTTTGGGTTATTGACTGAATTCTCAAACTTGTCAAATGTCGTAAACCATAAGCTAATAATAATCAAGGGACGGCCGCTAGGCCGTTCCCTTAATATGGTTCGATTAAGATAAGCTTTTTAGCGGGTATCTCGATCTAGCGTCATCGTATCAATTTCTAGTCTGTTTTATCGGTTTTCTCGTGCGATTCTACATCTGTTTGGCTATTTTTAATCCGGTAGGGATAAATTTTCATTTTTCAGGTCCAAAAATGATGAAAATGCGATTTTCCGTTTTTTTTTCTCCACCCATTTTGGTGTATGGAAACTGGGTAAGACCTGTAGAGCTGAAAATTGGTACACATATCAACTTTTAGCGTAGAAAACGATTATCAAACTGTCCCGCAGATCGGAATAATATTTGCACCATTTTTAAGGGATTTTATGGAAAAAATGTCAAAAATCGCAGGCAAAATGGAGAAAGAATCGTTGTATGAGCGATAGCGGGTTCCTATTCAGAATTCTTTTCAACCGTGTGGGTAAGACACATGTAGAAGTGTATTCCGCTCTTCAACTGGTTGATTAGTTGAAACAGAAAAAAACGGCCACGGGGTAAGTGACGACAAAAATAAGGACATTTTTCAGAAAAGCTATTTTTTTCAGTATGATCAGACTCTGAATGATCCTCAAATTGTGTTCATTCGACGCGGAATAAAATTTCAATATTAGCTTATTTCAACCTATTTTCTGATAAACCCATCGTACTTTCTGTAAAACTCGAAAAACAGATAATTGAAAATTTCGACCTTGTTGACGATTTTTGCCCATTTGAAAGTAAGATTATTGTCAAGTTTAAAATACTGAAGTCCTTCGTATTGATAGGATGTTTGGAAAGACTATAGCTCTATTCAATACAGAAAATACGATTTGCTCAGCTATCTTCAAAAAAAATTACTGACCGCCAAAAACGGTAAAAAATTTAGTTCACTCATTCACGCTGTTGCTGCCACATTGGATTCCAAAATATTTTTTTATACAGAGACATGAAACACTTGATTTTAACAGAATGTTGAGAGGGAATACATTTAAAATAAATTATGGTTTTAAAACTTAATCAGGACCTTCAAATAAATTTTTATAATCTGACAAAAAAGGAAGAATGAAGAGAAACTGACCAAAATTTTTTTTCAAAGTAATTTTTTTTGTCATTTCTGTCAATAATGAATACGGATCCAGTCATTCTTTGTCAACGCTGAATTTAGGAATCGATTTTTCGTTTATGGAACGGAGGCTGGATGGTCCAGTCTTCTGTTTTTTTTTGGATCGCTCTATCAATCACTATTGCAACTGAGATCAGTATTATTGCTATCATAATTATAAATCGCTAATCGTTTGTGAGGATGTTCAAAGAGTTCTAGCCGATTGAATTGGGATTTTGCCTCAAATCGAAATTTTTGTTTGTGTAATGATGTTCCAATCTAATCTCGTTCTCTCCGCCTTTCAATCGCTATCGCATTATTACACATAATATTGTTTGAAAAGTTTGTAAACTGAGTTGAGCATTGTTGTGTTCGTCACTTTGATAGTGTCATACTCATCACTCTCTTGCGTATTTTTATCTTCCTTATTACAAACGCTTTTCCACTCATCTTGGTAATATTGCCTCCTCACTTCAGGGTGCCCTCATAGTCTGGCCATAGAAATTGAGAACTAAAAAATCTATGCGGATAATCCGTTAAACTATTTTCCCACTAGATTTTTGTGAGGTATAAAAAGTTCGCTGTGGTATCAGTTTAACAAATTTTTTGGCGAATTTCTAAGGATGACTATGAACTCACTCAACGCGCGACAGCGACACGAAGCCGTATTTGTGTATAAATAACAGTCGATCGACAGTTTGATCGTTTTGTTTGAGCTGTTTGTTCGTTTGAAGAGTTTCGACTGTTCACCAATGTTTTGTTGTGCAAACCAAGCCGAAAAGCTGGTAGTCAGACGAATGAACAAAGCAATACAAACATTGTCCGTCTGTTGTGATACTGGTGTTCAGAGATATGAAACATATTTTTTTTGTGTGTAGTCGAAATTGTGACAAGCGGGGAAACTGTGTACAATAATGATTCACTATTTATAATCATAGATCTTTCCACTGAAACTGGACTATCTGACTTATAAAAGTTTAGAAGCTTCAGGTCAGTATTAATTCGTGCATACATACATAGGGTCTGGAGGATACGACCGATTTACTATTCAGTAGTGAATAATCCCTGTTTGTATCATTTTCGACTATACACGGAATGGCTTCAAAATGCCGATACATATTTTGTGCATAAGCCTGTCTATGTGTGATATAAATACAGTATGCGTATTACTCGAATAAATGCAAATGAACAATTTACAGCGATGATTTCGGTTTGGTCGGGTGATTTTGGTTACTGTAGTAAACTGAGTATTTTCAATACTATAAATTACTGTTTAGGATAATCTTAACTTCTGAGAATCTGACTGAGAATGTAAAAAAATAATGGGAATCAAAACTAGTTAGAATAAACGAACTACGTTAACTGAACTAGTTTGATTTTTTTCCTACTTGCCATATTTGTTCCAGACCAAACATCGGACAAACTAGCTCTTACAACAACCATTTTATTACACCAATAAAATAATATTAACAATTGAGCATGGATGCACATGTGCATAAATGAAAGTCTTCCTTCATTCAGGACTTGAGTGAGCGAGCGACGGGTCGAAATTGTGGAATGAACAAACCGTAATGGGAAAAATTGGTGTACGATTTTGCTTATCACTTACTGAGTAGAAAATCTGAAATCCATGCAAACTTTCGAAAACAGTTGTGAAAGCTGAAAGTGTTGCTATGGTTGCAATAAAAGCACTATGAAAACTTAGCAGAAAACATTCAATAATCCCAGCTTAACCGACGGATTAAGTTGTCCGGTTATTTCCAGTAAAGCACAGCACAGACCGTGTGCCACCTGTTTTGTGTAGACCATAAAGACCGCCATATACATACAGGGGCTTTATCATGCTTCTAGATTCACCTAAACATACTTGCACTGTCTTTTAGAAGTGTTTTGTAAAAAAATTGAGACAAATACAAACACCTATACTGTTTGTATAAAATAATACACAGCCGATTTCTGTTCATCGTTCTAAAAAACTCGTCAAACTATAGCCTACATATTCAGGGTTTCTTGCTACGTACTCAGAAAGATTTAGGCGGGAATTTAAATTTTCGATGTTTTTACATTGCATTTAGACCACATAGGAATGTTTCGCTCAATTTATTGTTTATGTCTGTAACGGGTCCTCAGAAATACTCTCTGATAGCAATATTTCTTTTGACCAGGGTATACTGTAGACCGGAATATGGGCATATCTTCTGGTAAGTACTATGTATGTACATGTATGTATGTATGTACATGTATGTATGTATGTACGATATGTATGTATGTATGTAGAATATGTACGTATTCAGGTTGGTCATGCAATTCACGAGTCATGAATAGTCAAGAACACTCGTGGTCTACTCAATATAGCCAAGTACTGTAGGTCCATCGCAGCACAGGGACTCAGCTTTGACTAAAAAATTACTTGTTAGAAAATGTATCGCTAATCAAATGGATAAATATGTACATTAATGAAAAAATCTGCGATCAAACTAAGAAAATGTGGAAAAAGCGGCAAGGAAGATATGTACATATGCAGAATACAGCTGCTGCAACGCGCGACAACAATGGCGGACGAGCCATACATCCAAAGGGAGGGGAATTGGCAGAAACTAGACCATTTTACCCACACCTTGAGGAACAAAACCCACTTTTCGAAAAGGCCGAAAAGGGGGGATTTGCACTTTTTCCTCCCTTTCTCGTCCGCTAGTGCGATACAAAACATGCGTAATGTGTTTGTAATGCATGTAATGTACATAATGAAGAACATGATTGGGCGGATAAATTATTAACATAAAAAAAACTCAAAAGTGATCTTTCTAGAACAAAAATTCTTTTCGTCCACTCATTCGTGGGAATTTTTTCATTCAAAGTAATTTTTTCCTGTTACACTGTTTCACATAGTATAACATGAACATTTGTAACGTGTGTTTGAGGCATTTTTTCTCGTTGTCGCATCGCTTGTTGCGCGCAACAGCGATGTTGCAGTTGTCAACTTACTACAATTATTATGAGGCGGGGAAAAGCTGTTGTAACACATGTTTGACTTTTATTTAACATCTGATGGCATTGAGGGAAAGTTTGCATTCGTTAGGATGCTCAGTCAGGTGTGCTTTCTCTCGTTATCAATTGTCAGATTAAATCCATGTCATGATATTGATCTGTAAGATTTTACAGGCACATTAAACGAGTGTCCACCAATTTCATTCTAAACGTATGTGTCGTTCAGTGGGCAAATCTCACAATAAAAAAACTCACCGATAATATTATGACTAGTTAGTTTGAATGTCCTACTCCTTCTTTAGAGGAACAAGCTTACCCTTGGACGGATGCCCGTTACTTAGAGTATTTAAGGTATCTTTTATTATCTATCACCCACACTGGAACATGAGTTGAAATTTAGTTCTCACTAACAAGGCTGTCGTTACCCCATCATTTGACCAGAGCTTCGCTGTATTACAGAGTAGAGATGAGTTTTGACAATGTTCATAGCACTTATGAAACATGAATGGCCAATCACAAACTCGCAATTGACTGTCGTTACCCCACCAATTGACCAGGGCTTCGCTGACTCACTGGTTTGAGATAAGTTTTAGACAAATTCATAGCACTTATGAAACGTGAATTACCAAACACATATTCTGAGGTGGCTGTCGTTACCCCGCCAATGGACCAGAGCTTCGCTGTCTCATTGGTTTGAGATACGTTTTAGACAATTACATAGCACTTAAGAAACGTGAATGACATATCACCTTTTTTAAGTGGCTGTCGTTACCCCGCTAATCGACCAGAGCTTCGCTGTCTCATTGGTTTGGGAAGTGTTTTTCACAGATTTTCTACTTCCTTGAAACATGAATGAAAAACTGCCTACTCTACATGGCTGTCGTTCAGTTACATTGCCTTATACTGCTGCTGTAATACAGCGTATACCGCATAGTGAATTACGTAGGACATAAAAAATAGGCACCCTGTCGAGTAGAATGGCGAAGTTTCACTAAAACAAAAACGGGCGCTTTTTTATGTAGCTTCATTATGAATTGTGAATTCTGTACTTGTCCTAATTATTTATGCTTAGTATCATATTTTTATCTCCCAACTGTAACCTGATAAACCTGATATAGAGTTGGTTCTGAATATTTTTGTTAAAACATAAAACATTTGAAATCCCAAAGAAAATACAAATCAATCGCGCATCATTTAGTAATATACGCTGAGGCTTAGGCTAAGGTTTGGGTTATTGACTGAATTCTCAAACTTGTCAAATGTCGTAAACCATAAGCTAATAATAATCAAGGGACGGCCGCTAGGCCGTTCCCTTAATATGGTTCGATTAAGATAAGCTTTTTAGCGGGTATCTCGATCTAGCGTCATCGTATCAATTTCTAGTCTGTTTTATCGGTTTTCTCGTGCGATTCTACATCTGTTTGGCTATTTTTAATCCGGTAGGGATAAATTTTCATTTTTCAGGTCCAAAAATGATGAAAATGCGATTTTCCGTTTTTTTTTCTCCACCCATTTTGGTGTATGGAAACTGGGTAAGACCTGTAGAGCTGAAAATTGGTACACATATCAACTTTTAGCGTAGAAAACGATTATCAAACTGTCCCGCAGATCGGAATAATATTTGCACCATTTTTAAGGGATTTTATGGAAAAAATGTCAAAAATCGCAGGCAAAATGGAGAAAGAATCGTTGTATGAGCGATAGCGGGTTCCTATTCAGAATTCTTTTCAACCGTGTGGGTAAGACACATGTAGAAGTGTATTCCGCTCTTCAACTGGTTGATTAGTTGAAACAGAAAAAAACGGCCACGGGGTAAGTGACGACAAAAATAAGGACATTTTTCAGAAAAGCTATTTTTTTCAGTATGATCAGACTCTGAATGATCCTCAAATTGTGTTCATTCGACGCGGAATAAAATTTCAATATTAGCTTATTTCAACCTATTTTCTGATAAACCCATCGTACTTTCTGTAAAACTCGAAAAACAGATAATTGAAAATTTCGACCTTGTTGACGATTTTTGCCCATTTGAAAGTAAGATTATTGTCAAGTTTAAAATACTGAAGTCCTTCGTATTGATAGGATGTTTGGAAAGACTATAGCTCTATTCAATACAGAAAATACGATTTGCTCAGCTATCTTCAAAAAAAATTACTGACCGCCAAAAACGGTAAAAAATTTAGTTCACTCATTCACGCTGTTGCTGCCACATTGGATTCCAAAATATTTTTTTATACAGAGACATGAAACACTTGATTTTAACAGAATGTTGAGAGGGAATACATTTAAAATAAATTATGGTTTTAAAACTTAATCAGGACCTTCAAATAAATTTTTATAATCTGACAAAAAAGGAAGAATGAAGAGAAACTGACCAAAATTTTTTTTCAAAGTAATTTTTTTTGTCATTTCTTAGACATGTACCAATATCATTAAAACACATCAAAACCATATTTTAAGTAGTCTAGTGAAGAAAAAGTTTTCAAGGGTCACATGTTACATAACGTCAGCTGTAAGTACAACTCGGTGCTAACCAAATAATAGTCAAGTTTTGAAGTTACTTTCACACTAGATGTAATGATACATTTATGATTGGAAATTATGTTTGATAATGGATACCAATTCAAATAATATTTTGTTCAAGGTAGTCAAGTGGATAGTGGGTCTGCATGTTAAACGGGTGGTTCTGAGTTCAATGCCCGTAAAAATCAATAACAACGAAAATGTTCAATTGTTTCATTTTTGATATTATATACTGCTCTAGAACCTCAACGGTTTATTTTAGAAAACGTAAGGCAGCTTTTAATTCACATTATCACTAATTCAGGTTTTTACATCATTCTGTCAATTAAGTAATGACTTCTTCTATAAGAAAAAATTGAAGAGGCTCGCGAACGATCCCTGTTCTCAGGATTTTTTCTGTAATTCAATGTTTGAAAATCCACATTTATCGAAGATCTGAGATATTTTCACATAATCTACATGTGATTTGTTCACACATAAAAAAGTAAAAGACAAGCAACTAAAAATGCCCTGAAGGCATGGGGAGGAACGAATATGGTTCAATCCTGGCAAGTCCAATCGTGAAAAAGTAAGAGACAATAAAGTTTTATTCTCATATTTTAGATAGTCTGATCGTGAAAAAGCAGGAAACAAGATTTTCGATGAATCACGAAAAAGCTTGTACTTCATTAAATCAAGAATCAAATCAAATTACACGAAACATATTTGGGACTTTTGAGTGAAAACGAAACACTCTGTATTCCGTCTAGCTAGTTCTGAGCATAGATATGTTTTCTTCTGTTTGTGTGAGCAGTTTGCCACGACCCTTTTTTATTTTTTATATAGAAAGGCATGGGATTATTCGTAAGATAAATTTTTACTGAGTTCCAGCATTTTCATTGAAAATAAATTTAATTTTTAATAACTACCACGCCGCTCAGGAAGAGTCCCACATATGTTTCGTGTAATTTGATTTGATTCTTGATTTAATGAAGTACAAGCTTTTTCGTGATTCATCGAAAATCTTGTTTCCTGCTTTTTCACGATCAGACTATCTAAAATATGAGAATAAAACTTTATTGTCTCTTACTTTTTCACGATTGGACTTGCCAGGATTGAACCATATTCGTTCCTCCCCATGCCTTCAGGGCATTTTTAGTTGCTTGTATAAATAATGGCTAATGAAAGATATAATTTAACTCTAAACCCTTAAACACCCTTAACTATCCCTGGTACGTTGTAGTAACACAACTACATGTATTATTAGCGACCACCGAGCATTTAAAATATACGTCTTATTGGACAGCAACAGAAAGGCAGTTCTAAAATCAGAAATTCCATGCAGTACGTAAATCCCACCCATGAACTGTGAATGCATGTTCAATATTGTATGTACGTTGGCAATAAAATAGTTATTACAATGTGGACGCAAGCCATCTGCTGTTGGCTGGCTGATCGTTGTTCATTTTACTGTTCAGAATTACACGGACTTTTACGTATTATTTGTAGACATTCAAATGACATCGCAGGGACAATAAAGGTATTTATATCATATTTAATAAATTATTGCTTGATTAGCTATGTGGATTATAAAACCCTGTTCATCTTTTTCACCAGACATTTAGAGATATATGTAGCTCTTTGAGTTGAAGAAAAACCGTTATACTTTGATAAACGGAGTACCTATGTATGTACATATACTCGCTGTGCTGTTTGCTGGCTAATCGTTGTTTATTTGACTGCTGGCAATTAGGCATACTTTTATGCATTTTTGTAGACAACAAAATGACATCAAAGGGACGGTAAAGGTGTGTACAACATATTTAACTAATTATTGCTCGATTTGTTATTGGGACAATAGAACCCTGTTTACTTCTTTTTACCAGCGGTTTAGAGATATAGCTCTTTGAGTTGAAGAAAACCCGTAATATTTTGATAAACATAAAATTTATAATAATATAATATTTAATAGTCATAATATTTCGATATAATCGCTGTGCTGTTTGCTGACTGATCGTTGTTCATTTGACTGCTAGCAATTAGGCATACGTTTATGTATTTTTTGTAGACATCAAAACGACATCGATGGAACAGCAAAGGATTTGCGCCAGATGTGATCAATTATTAGCAAGTTGGCTTTAGAAACTGGAAAACCCCGATATTTTTTTCACCAGAGGTCAATCTCTGAAGGTGGTGAAAACCGTTATAAAAACGGAGTGCGTAATACTTATATTCACAAATGAGACTCAACATTCAAGTCAGAGTTCTTCACAAGTTGTACTTATAGTTTGTTGAGGAGACCAGATTAGCACCCGTACTTATACTGCTCATGATTGATTATGCAAATTCCCCGAATCGAGTTCACAAGCAAAGAAAACTACATCAGTAAGATTTTTCCTTCAGGGTCAGTTGCATACAAAATTTCAAATTCTGGAAATGGCTCAAAATGAAAGAATTTTTTTCAATTCTGAAGTATTTTGATCATCAGTTTAATAACCCGTCATTCTAATATTTTTACGCATGTTTCTGAATTAAACTTACATATCTCTTGCTTCGAAGATGTGAGCGCAGCCAATTTCCCCAGTAAGACTTTACTCCTTCAACAATGATCGAAAGTGTTACAACGTATTGCATAATGAAACACGAGCAGTATACAGCCATTCAGATGCGGTGTTGCTGAAGCTCTGCAAAACATGTTGTACTTGGGGCCATAACACAAAAAAGACCCAAAAACAAGTTTCATAGTAAAAACGAAAAAAAACTTACTTCTACTCGAATGCAAGAACTAACTTACAACGATGATTGTACGGTTGTAATGATGATGATCGTGATTTGTGCCTGCATCAAAACAGCTGCTACGCGCTCTGTGAAGCAGAGCGCATTATGATGAGTCATGATACAGTCGCGCAACTTGATAAAAGTCAACTATCT
>OZ038446.1:801035-806300 GCA_964036265.1 Daptonema setosum | reverse complement strand
AGAAATAAGAATATTATGAAAAAAAGAAATATTATAATATAATATACTACATAATACTATAATATACTAGAATATCATTATTATAGAATAATGCTTTCCAGTCTCGCAGTAGGAAAACCATCGCACTACAGGTCAGCCACAGGCCGGCCAGGAGGGAAAGTTCGTCAGAGAGAGGGAATCGACAATTTCCAGGCCATTTTACTCACAACTTACGGAACAAACTCTTCGTTTTAAAAATGCTAAAGAGCGGAAATTCCACTTTTCCCACCTCTTCTCGTCCGCTAGTGTGTCTGCCATAATATGGGTAAGGTTTAATGTCACTTTATCAACCGCAATGAAAATAATTTATGAGTTTTCTGTTCAAAAACTTATTAATGGGTTTACAAATACGGGATTATCTGTTTGCAAAACTGCGACGGGTTTCGAAATGTCGTAAAACGGATAATCTCTCGCGAAATTGTGGGCGGATGAAAAACCCAATAAGCAACATTTGAGTGCTACTCTGTTTCTATAATCAACCACGAAAAGTTGTAGATTCTATCTTCATGTTTATTTTCAGTATTTATATAGCATTAAGTAGTTTCCTAATTTTCACCTCTTTATTTTAGTCTTGTTTTTCGTCATTTGTAAAAACGGTTATATGCGAGACAACACAATTAAATCTGAAATCTGAAGTAGCCCACCTTTGATCAATAGATGATAAGATTAGTGGCACAGTTGCAACAGCGCCGCAATTTGGGCTTTGGCGGCTTAACGGCTGACTTATAGCTGCCGGTGTTGTATATCATACTACTGCCAGTCGCATTATCGTCCCTGAACTTTGGCATACTCAATTGGCACAGTCATGCCTCTCAGTTTCACAACTTGTACGCCACTGCATGTATACCTGCCTTCGCATTGGGCCTTCATTTCAGGGTCCGTTAGACACGTCATCTCCCAACAAGCTGCCAAAACATGTCATCAGTTAATGATTTTTTAGAATAACGAGAAAGAAAACTACTGACGTTTCGGTCGCAACCAAGGCGAGAAAGGAAATGATGTTGTTGTTGTTTTTCATGAAGCTGTCTTTTACAGAAGAGGTTACCTGTACTTTGTGTAGTATTACTTAACGGTGGATTTTTTTTAGATGACGCTACTGTTAGAAATGCTGTTGTTGTTGTTGTTGTTGTTGTTGTTGTTGTTGTTGTTGTTGTTGTTGTTGTTGTTGTTGTTGTTGTTGTTGTTGTTGTTGTTGTTGTTGTTGTTGTCGTCGTCGTCGTCGTTGTTGTTGTTGTTGTTGTTGTTGTTGTTGTTGTTGTTGTTGTTGTTGTTGTTGTTGCTAACCTTGAATGTAATGAGAGAAGTCGAATTGAGTTAAGGAGTCGGCAATGTGAAGGTATCCTGCGGATGTAGGCACTCGAACGGTTCTGACTTCCAGTTCAAAGTTTAAGTAATCGCATTTAGATGAATCCGAACAATTTACCCTGCAAGCTGACTTAACTAACTGACTGACTCATTCAATTATTATTATTATAATTTATGACACATATGTAAGAGTAAAAAACCACTGATTATGAATGACTGAAGAACGTATTCACGGAAATGCAATATTCATGATAAAAGTAAATACGGTTCGAACGTTGCAGCATGATGTCTAGGGAAATATGTTGGTGCCTGGTCGAGTTGACAGTTAGTTTGAGTATCCAGGTAACCTGGAAACTAATCATTTGACGAATGAGTGAGTTAGTGAGTGAGTGAGTGAGTGAGTGAGTGAGTGAGTGAGTGAGTGAGGGAGGGAGTGAGTGAGTGAGTGAGTGTGTGAGTACGTGAGTGAGTGAGTGAGTGAGTGAGTGAGTGAGTGAGTGAGTGAGTGAGTGAGTGAGTGAGTGAGTGAGTGAGTGAGTGAGTGAGTGAGTGAGTGAGTGAGTGAGTGAGTGAGTGAGTGAGTGAGTGAGTGAGTGAGTGAGTGAGTGAGTGAGTGAGTGAGTGAGTGAGTAAGTGAGTGAGTGAGTGAGTGAGTTATTGAATGAGTGAGTGATTGGGCATTATACCAATGACTGTGGAAGCCACCAATAACGGTATCATGAGTGTTTCTCCCCGAAAGCAGGCTATCGTCAGAGGCTCCTCGTACCACCTCCGGTCCCACTTCAGCTCCTCACATAAATCCGGATCATCCGGCTACACCAGACAGAAATGCTTTATGTCATTAATAATTCACATCTAACGTTCAGAATTTAAAAGTTATTTCTTTTGTTCCGTTCTTGCGAACAGGTGATTGAATCAAAAACGTCTAACTTCACAAAAAAATAATATTATAACCAAAATACGGAAGTGGTTAAAAACTCTTTGGTGGAGAATATTATGTGACATAGAATACCGATACCATTGCACTTCTCAGTGATAAAAACCGACATATTAACTCAATTTATCTAAGTTAAGATGTTGAGGTTAATTCCAGAAAAGCGCAAATCGGTAATATTTGTATCAAGATATTCACCAATAAAGTGTTGGCACCTTAGACTTGCAGCATGGATGGCGTGCCTCTGACTTATCCATGACTAATTGACCGATGTATTTTGGTGTATCGATCCATACCTTATCTTGCAATCTTGCATCACTATAAAACATCTGAAATATCATCGCACTCAGTTATATATGAAATCGGTCCTCAAACACGGAACAATTTTATGTTTGAATAATTAAGATGTAACAGAGCAGCGTGGTTTGTCAAACGTACATACATGTAGATATAGACGTTGCCCTTCTCTTGATGGAAACCATTGCTTGGTTATTCAAAAAAAAACCAGACGGCACATGAAAGAGCTAAAGTTGTTTCTTTGGTCGGGCTGATCACAAAACAAATTTCTGTAAAAAGTTCAAACATTGTTTTGGTACCTGCCAAAAGCCACGCGGTTTAAGCGAATTTCCGATGTCTTTATTTAGTGTGATATGGTTGAATTCCATTTGCAGCCAGGTTGGCGAGTCCCGACTCGTTGGGTGTACCTGCGGGCAACATTGTCTTGTTAACCATGTTATACTTTTTACATATACATATATAGTTTTACTTTTAACCACGTTATACAGTACTTTTTTATCATGTTATACTTTTAACCTTGCTATAACTTAAACCATGCATGTTATACTTTCACCATGTTATACTTATAAGGCCCGTACATACTCCACCATAACACGTAACATAACAAGGCATCATAACATAGCAAGTTATGCTACGGCGGGCAATGTTATGTTACGACGCATGAAGTATGTTCGGAAATCCACCATAACAAGGGAATTGATTTCTTCAATGAGGCCGACCAAAATTTTACTTTCTAAATATGCTTTAATTAGCCATTAATACTTCCAAATTAATAACTCTAGCATGTTTTGTATTCCTGCTGATGGGAATATACTGTTTTTATTGTTCAGCTCAACAGCAAAAGCAGCTCAGTTTGCCTGGGCTTGACTTGGGATGGATTACCTAATGTTTCATAGTGTTTGGAACCTTCTCGAACGTTCGCGCGCGTGTTTATCTTTCAGTCTCTGGAATATTAAATATAAATTTAGATTATTTTCCCATGGCTACCCAAAAAACAACTTGGAACGGATAATTAAATGATGGAGCATCGAAACATGAACTGTCGATCTGCAGGGTGTCGAGGTCGACTGAAGATGATGCAATCAGCGTTTATCGCGCTGAATTGATGAAAATAAATGTTAAAAAGTATTAAATGATGATATTCTAGTTTCAGTTTGTTGAAATTAGTTTTTGAAGCGAAATTTATTTTATTTATCTTTTGTATTATGACGTAGTTATTCAAAATATTTCGAATAACATAATAACAGACATTTTCTTGTCGCATGTTATGATGCGTGTTATGTTACGACGGGGGAGTATGTAAACCCACCATAACAGGCTCCGCCTCCATACATAACTCGTTATATTACGGTGTTATGGTGGAGTATGTTCGGGCCTAAAACCATGTTATTCTTTTAACCATGTTATACTTTTAACAATGTTTTAATTTAAACCGTGTTAAACTTTAACCATGTTATACTTTCAACCATACAACGTTCATGCCAGTTTTCATTATAAAAACTCAAATTAGCGAGAATACTGATTATATTCGTTCAGAAAGTGCAACCAACAACACAAATGACATTAAACCAAATTTTAACTTGCATTTGGTGTAACGGCAGCGATTATGACAACCAAGCACAACACGTAAATTTTCATTAACGCTCATATTCACCATTCATTATCTGCAACTCATTATCGATCAAGAATACTTTGTGTAATAGTCCACACATATAAAAACTGAGGTACGAATTTTTTGCGACAAAGGCGACAAATTCACCGTTTTTCAGAAAACTCTTGCCACCCACTCTGAATTGAAAATTTTAAATTAATATGTCTGGCAAAAATTTTACAAAAAAACAAAAGAATAGTGTGCTTGAAGTATCTTTACAAAAAAAACTATCCCGACAGTGTCCCGGGAAACTGTCGCGAAATATTCGAACTTCAGTTATACTTAAGTTAGTATATGAAGAGCGCATGATATGCTAGTCATAAATGTACTATGATCTTGGTCCACGTTATATTGAGAACGATTTTTTCTTTTATGTGAAAAAAACGAGCTTATGCTTCAAATAGTCTGGAGCAGCCAAGAAATCGCGTACGCAGCCAAAAAAATTAAACTTTCTTGATCACTTGTTGTCGGAATCCTTGATTGAAGGTATATCAAGTTTACATTAACTGGTCGGCAGTTTTTGGTTTAGTTTTTACTTGTGTTCATATAGATTATTCGTCTGAATTCGGTAACAGAACTTTTTTGAAGTTTGTATGGCTGGTTTATTGATACTGCGTGTGGACTTGCATTGTCCCTGCGCGCATGTGAAACATTAATAGCACCTTTGGCATCAGTGTTGCATCAACTTTGCGGCTATGAACTATTTTAAGTTTCCGTTTAGAACTTTCAAGATGCATTGGTGAAGTTAATTCCGGAAACTGAGTGAGTTGAGTTTTGGAAATGATGATGATAAACGCAGTAATGATAAACAAGCATACATAGCTTCTGTGACTTAGTAGATCAAATCTTGCGCAAGTAGTTGCTTTTTTACCCTTATTACAGAGGATCTAGACAAAACATACATGGCATCATATGGTATTTTATGACGAAATTTTTTAAAACATTTGTACAACCATTGAGGGGGACTTGGTATAAACTTTGAAAAGTACTTAAGGATATGAGTAAGTGAGTGGGTGAATGAATGCATGAGTGAGTGAGT
>OZ038446.1:793535-796035 GCA_964036265.1 Daptonema setosum | reverse complement strand
TTTTTAGCTATGAAGTACTTTTAACATGAGCTGACAACGCCACATATCATAGAAACTCCATCTACGAGTTTATAACAATAATAGGGTGATCTACAAGAAAATTTCGGATTGTTGACTTGACTTCATCAAACAAGGCAACATTAATTAATTCTTACCTTATTGCCAGTCAATCTGCCAACCGACCAACATTTTGACTTGCGTTTGATGTAAGGGCAGCGAATATGA
The DNA here is from genome assembly GCA_964036265.1 of Daptonema setosum. Taxonomy (NCBI): domain Eukaryota; kingdom Metazoa; phylum Nematoda; class Chromadorea; order Monhysterida; family Xyalidae; genus Daptonema; species Daptonema setosum. The sequence continues at coordinate 795,810 of OZ038446.1, read as the reverse complement.
CAACCAAGCACAAAATGTACACTTTATCCAGACGGATATTCACCATGATACGTCCAAAATTATCCGCTTCAACTGGATTTTAAAATCGACTGAAGAACAGTTTGCGGTGCAGGTACGCTGGTTACATGCTATGGGTAGTTATACCCATAATATTATATTATCTTGGTTAACGGTAATGGTAGAACAAATGTATTATGGTGATGTAGATTACCCTTTTTTATTATTATATGGATTAAAACCCTAGCCTATGCTGGGAATTTACCAATCATGCCGGAATTCAATCCTGTGCGGACAAAAAACTCAAAGCGCTCACCATCCCAATCCCAATATTGTCGGCATCAAGGTACACTAAGCTCATGAGGCTTACTTTTTCGGATCGGCAGTTTTTGTTTTAATTATTATTTTGTATAGCGATCTTCTAATCTCGGTAACCGATCTTTTTTTAGTTTGTAGCTTCGTAGTTTGTTTTTGTCGAATTCCAGAGAATCTTATTTAAAGTCCGTTTTATGTATTTTATGGAATCTTGTTATAAAACTATCTAGGAACACTTGTACAACTATTGAGGGCTTGGTTTTCTAATACGGCTTTATGACTGAGTCTGTTTTTTTAAGTATTTATGGCTAAAACGTTTAACTTAACGAGAACCAATCAACTATTGTACATATATGTAAAATCGCTGTTTTACATAACATTCTGGACCGCACAAGATAGAAAAAAGAGCGGAAAAATAATTCTTGTCATGAGAGCTAAAGTTCCAGTTTGTTGTTTTCAATGACGAATCATTATTTCGGCTTGCAAGTGCTCTTGAAAAGATAAATAGTATCAGCTAACAAATTATTTGCTTCTACTAACAATCTGTTTCATCTTGTAGAACAAAGTAGTGTTAGTTACAAAAGTTATCAAAAAAACAAATCGTGAACCCCTCGCTCGGACCCCCATGTAGGCTGTGATTAATTCAGTACAGGACAAAAAGTTGTGATAAAATCGCTTAAGCTAAGGTTAATGTGGGCACAGTCTCAGCTATGTACATATGGACGTATTGGATCCTCTTCGCTGCCTGGTAGAACTAACTGAAGCTGCCGTTAATACTGACTGGAGCTTCGTCAATTCTCTCCCGAATTCTCAGCCAATCAGTGAAAAAAATATTTTTGTTACATCTTTTTATTTACATTTACATTTTTTGTTACATCTTTTTGTTACATCTTTTTGCCGTGCACTATAACAGATCTTTATTAAATAGATAATCAGATTGGTGACAAAATTGAAACTTTTTGTTAAAACTAAGGACTAGATTATGCTTACTCTACATTGCTGCTACTGCGACTAGGAAGAATTTCACTTCATTGCAAAAAAAAATATAAATTAGGTAATTGTAACTGAGTTTTTTTAGGCGAAACCAGCGCCTTAAAATAGTGTTCATACTGTTGCTAACAAAATGAATGCCGCAGTGAATAATATTATTATCAGTGAACGGTGGATATGCAGAACGTTGAATCCTCTGAAACATAGAGCCATATAGCCAATGCAAACCAAACAGTTTAGTTTTTTTTTATTAATGTAACAGAGTATTAACTTTAAAGTTGTGGGGTGTTTTGGCCCACCCTGTACATCTTTGTCAAACATATACAAGGTGTCCCACGTAACTCGCAACATTCTGCGAGCCCATTTTATAAAGTTTTATTCGCCGCATACTAGAAGTTCATAGGTATCACGCATGTCGAGATATAATGTATATGCGTTCCCAAAAAAGTAGTCATTTTCAGTTCTAAAATCTCAGTGCCGTTCACAACACCAGTTGAAACCTATTTAAATGGCTTTATTTTGTCGAGAAGATTGAAAGCGTATCATTTTCAATTGAATTGAATGTTAACAGTTGTTTTCGGATTCAAAATAAGTTTTGTTAAAGATTAAACCGGTAATGGGTCTTGTTTGTGATTTTTATGTCTTTTGTTGACTTCTGCGTGGTTTTGATCGAAAATCAAACGTATAAATAAACACATAAATGTGTATAGTAAAAACTAAGTTCCAGACTTATATTAACTTTTTAATTATATAATATGTTTCTAGAACGATTTTTAGGATCCCCAAAGAAAGATCAAAAACACTAAAATGACTACTTCTAAAAAAATTACCATAACTTGAGAACTGTTTGCACAATGAATCTTTGGTAGGCGGCAAGAACACTTTACAAACTGGACTATCATTTGCTTTTCCAATTTTTTAAATAGCTCCATCACAAAACATTTAGTGGTTTCGCAGAATGTTGCAAGTTACG
>OZ038446.1:758535-791035 GCA_964036265.1 Daptonema setosum | reverse complement strand
CAAACAAGAAATTTTGATCACCTTAGGTTTTTTCTTGCAGCAGGGATTTTTGGGCTCTAAATCATCCACGATTAACTGACCGATGTAACGCGGTGTTCTGATCCATACCGTATCCCACCTTACCGCATCACTAAGAAACACCTGCAATATTGTTGCACTCTGTTACAGAGCATCTGCAACTTGCTATGTCCTGCAAATTAAGTTGAGTTAATGCCATACATAAAACAAAGTCTAGAAAATAATTAAATGAAAAAAATATACATAGTTGCTGGCACTGGCATAAGTACAGGGTGTCCCACTTAAAAGTTTCAATGAGAATGTCCTTTAATTTTTGATAGAATTTATTAATTTAAAAAAATTTTGCGCCAGTTTGTAGACAATTTTTGACAAATTTTTTCGACGCTTAAATTTTTTGAAAAGCTTTTCTATAAAAATTTTAAAACCGAAATTCCCGAACCCCCTCATTTTCGTATTTTTCTACCGTCGATTTCGCAAGATATTCAGTTTTTTTGTTACGACTAACACCTCAAACAAAAAGAAAACAACTGGAAAAAGCCACTCCCACATAAAAACAACAAAATAAAACCGTTTACCATGTTAAATAAATGAATAAAATAATAGACACGAAGAGAACATGCAACTTTCTTCACAGTTCGAAATATCCTTCAAAATCCCCTAACTCTTGGTCTGTCAAGTGTTTTGTCAGACAAATCCTCGTTATCCGACAGTTTCTGGTGATTAATGTTAACGGCAGAATGTTTTGACAAAGCTATTGTAGGCTTTGTATCTTAAATTGGTTGCGGAATCATCTTTGTAAATAAGGAGACTCCACCTCCGCGTGGTGACCTCACGCCAAGCGGCTACAACGAACCGTTCATAACTTGGCAAATGGATGCCTATTCCGTAGAACTTTCAATTTGATAAGCGTATCAAAAATGCTTCGATTTGAATATTTTTCTTCACCTTGATTAAAAATCACGTTGGTTTTCGACAAAAATATGAGTTCAGAATGCCGCTTTCATGACATTAATGTTTCACTTAGTCCACAAAGTTCATGTTCCTGTACCTAGTCTTGTATCTTTTAATCATCTAATCGGCAAGTGAAATTGTTTATTTTGTTTTTCCGTTGTAATAGTACATTTTTATTTGTTTTTTACTCCGTTAGAGGTGTTAATCGTAGTAAAAAACTTAATTTCCTGCGAAGCCGACGGTAGAAAAGTACGAAAATGAGGGGGTTCGGGAATTTTGGCCTTAAAATTTATTTAAGAAAGCTTTTCAAAAATTTTAAGCGTCAAAAAAATTTGTCAAAAATTGTCTACAAACTGGCGCAAAAATTTCCCAAATTGGTCTATTCTATCAAAAACTAAAGGACATTCTTATTGAAACTTTTAAGTGGGACACCCTGTATGTACATACAAAATGTCCTGTTACCGTGATTTATTAGTGTAATACTCGTCTCATGTTGATCTACAAAATTTTTTCTTGGACACAACTCTGGCAGAGGAACAAACAACATTTATTGAAAATATCTGTGTCATCTCGCTGCTAAAGTGGTTAAGGCACAAGCAAGAGTCGATCTTTAAAAAAAGTGGAATAACTTCATGTTTAAACGATAACACAAAATAAAGCGTCTGTAAAGAGGGTAAACATTTTTCAGGTACCTCCGTCGAACCACCAGGTCGTAGTGCAACACTGACGTCTTGACGCAGAGTGATATGGTTGAATTCCATTTGCAGCCAGGTCGGTGAGTCCCTACTCGTTGGGCTTACCTGCGGTATAATTTTGATACATAATAATGAATAACAACTTAATTAACATGAGTCGTTTTATGCATTCTAAACTTGTTTATGTTGTGTCATGGGATGCGAATTTTCGATTACCTATTAAAGAAAGCTACTGATCTGAGCGATGCTATACTTTAAACCATGTAATTTTTTAAGGTTGTTAAGTTAAAAAAATTCACTGCTACCTGGGTACAATTTTTTCATTACTGAGGCGACTAATACCGTTCAAAATGGTGTTTTCGTAACGTCCAGAGTGGGTTGAATAAACTGACGACCAATGTCAAAAACTCCAGAGCAACACATCAGGATCCGTGTCTCAAGTCAAGTTTCGAACCTAGGACTGCCAGTTTCCTTGGCTGGCGCCCTACGCACTAGACTAGACAGGTAATTATTAACTAGTCTAAATGTTTCAACTACTATTTTAATTTTATTACTATTAACATGAGCTGACAACTTCACTTATCAAAAGAAACTTCATCTACATCTGAAGAATATGACACAACCCGACAAAAAAAACTAACCGACCAACATTTTGACTTGCAGTTGGCGTAACGGCAGCGATTATGACAACCAAGCACAACATGTACATTTTACCCAGACTCATATTCACCATGACACGCTTAAAGTTATCTGCTTTATCTGGATTTTAAAATCGACTGAAGAACACTTTGATGTGCATGGTAAGTGCATGCTATGCCATGGGTAGGCATAAACATACTATGATCTTGGTTAACAGTATATTTACAACGAAAAATAAGCTAAACTTTGAATCTTACCAGACTTCGAGAAGTGAACACCAAGTATTTTCTAGGTACTGGAGGAAAAATAGGCCGCTGTAGAATAGCTTTCATATGAGTCAATGTGTATATTTAATGTGGATTATAAAACCCGATGCTTGAAATATACTGATCAGCCCAGAATTCAATCATGTGCAGCAAAAAACTAAAAACGCTCACCACCCCAATTTCATGTTGTCGGCATCTTTGATCAAGGTACATCAAGCTCATGAAGCTTACTTTATCTGATCGGCAGTTTTTTTTCATTTATTATTCTTTGCTAAAAACTTAAAACGTAAACGTTCAAGTATGCAGAATCCAATGCTGGCTGCATGGCCCCCATTTCAACGAATATCACAAGGATACTCCACGCAGATTACAGGCTTACAGGCTGACTGACCTGGCGTTTAGTAAGTTCTCATTGTCTTCGACACTTACATATAGCAAGTGGTCCAACTTCAAGACTCGAACCCCCATAGTTGAGCACTATGTATGGGCTGCCTCTTAACACTATGCTAAACTATAGTGATCGTCGAATTTCGGTAACCGATCTTTTCTAGTTTGTAGATACTGTCAAAAGTGGAAATAAAATATTTTTTTATCCAATTCAAGAGGATCTTAACTAAAGTCCGTTGTATCTTACGGTATCTTGTCTTAAAACTATCTAGGACCATTTGTACAGCTACTGAGGGCTTGGGAACCGTAAGAATGCCACGAGTGGATGACTGAGTGATTGAGTGAGTGAGTGAGTGAGTCAGTGAACGAGTAAGAGTCATGTGATTAGATTTTTAAATTATTAAAACACGGTGGTAGAACTGAGTCTCAGACATTTTTTGACATTATGGTTTTTTATTCTTTATGGTTAAAACCTTTAAATTCACGATAACCAATTAACTGATATCGCTGTATTCATAACATTCTGGTCTGCACAAGAAAGAAAAAAGCAATAAAAAATTCTTGTCGGTGAGAGCTAAAGTTCCAGTTTGTGATTTTCAATCACGAATGAGAGCGAATATATGCGAACAGAATATTTCTCATCTGCTTCACCATGTAAAACAAGGTAGTGTTAGCGATTCTTAGATGTGCTGTTTTGAAAGTTAGTTAAAGGAAACTTCAAGTAAGAAATTGTTTATTCGCAAAATTGCGACATGAATCAGAATTTCGTAAACGGATCATTCTCAGCGAGATTGTACGAGACGGGGTTTGGATTGAAACAGATTAGCTAAATATGTATTAGCGTTACCTTCTTTTTTAGAAAAATTAGATTGTGATTAATTCAGTACATGACAAATTGTTTTGACAAATCGCTTAAGCTAAGGCAACTGTGCGCGCAGTCTCAGCAAGTTCGTATTAGATCCTCTTCTGTAGCTGAAACTTCGCAGATTCTCCCGAATTCCCATTCAATCAGCGAAAAAAACCTATTAGCTGTAGCTTCGCGCTGTATCTTTTGTAATAAATTTTGTTAAAACTTTTTGTCCTCCACTGTAACAGAACTTTATTCAATAGATGATAAGATTTTTGGCACAGTTGCAACAGCGCCGAAATCTGCCGTTCGATCCACCAGTCGAGTCTGACTTCCAATTGCCCGTATGTATCATACTATTACCAGTCTTGTTATCGTCCTTGAACTTTGGCATCTTCCAATTGGCGCACTGCTCAAAGTCGGTGGTCTTAGGTTGTACTCCTTTGCAGGTGGGCCTATTATCGCATTGGGCCGTCATTTCAGCCTCCGTTAGACATTTAATCGCCCAACATTCTGGAAAAGCAGGTTGTTGTTGTTGTTGTTGTTGTTGTTGTTGTTGTTGTTGTTGTTGTTGTTGTTGTTGTTGTTGTTGTTGTTGTTGTTGTTGTTGTTGTTGTTGTTGTTGTTGTTGTTGTTGTTGTTGTTGTTGTTGTTGTTGTTGTTGTTGTTGATGTTGTTGTTGTTCTTGTTAAAGTTGTCAAAGTTGTAACCATTCTAACCAGGAATGTAATGAGCGAAGTCGAGTTGAGTTAAGTAGTCGGCAATCTGAAGGTATTCTGCGGATGTCGGCACTCGAATGGTTCGGATTTCCAGTTCATAGTTCAAGTGATCGCACTTAGTTTTAGCCAAAAAATTTATCCTGCAACCTTGAATATCTGACTGACTGACTCAATTAAAGACTCATTAGATATTTCACAAACTGACTGACACAATAACTGAAAAAGTCGTTGACGAAAATGAAGCTAACTAAATTGATTGATTAAAATTGAATATCATAAAAAATAAAAAACCATTGAATGGTAATACTCATGATAGAAAAAAAATATATTCGGTTCGAACGTGGCAGTAATATGTCTGGGAAAATATGATGGAGCCTCATTAGGTAGGCAGCTAGTTTGGGTATCGAAGTAACCTTAATGTCATTGAAGTTAATGAGTTGCTGAGTGAGTAAGCGAGTGAGTGAGTGAGTGAGTGAGTGAGTGAGTGAGTGAGTGAGTGAGTGAGTGAGTGAGTGAGTGAGTGAGTGAGTGAGTGAGTGAGTGAGTGAGTGAGTGAGTGAGTGAGTGAGTGAGTGAGTGAGTGAGTGAGTGAGTGAGTGAGTGAGTGAGTGAGTGAGTGATAACGGTGAGTGAGTGAGTGAAGGAGTGAGTGAAAGGACAATAAACCAATGACTGTGGAAGCCACCAATAACGGTATCATGAGTGTTTCTCCACGAAAACAGGCTATGGTCAGAGGCTCCTCATACCACCTGCGGTCCCACTTCAGCTCCTCACATAAATCCGTATCATTCAACTGAATCAAACTGAATCGCTTTATGTTGTTCAATAATTTAACATTTAACTCTCATTCAATAATTTAACATTTAACTCTCATTCAATAATTTAACATTTAACTCTCAGCCTCACATAATTTATTGGAAACTTGTTTTTTTCTTGCGAACAAGTGATACCGATTGATTGAACCAAAATATATTCACCTTAGACTTGCAGCATGGATGACGAGGCTGTGACTTATCCACGACTAATTGACCAATGTAACGTGGTGTTTTGATCCATACCTTATCTTGCAGTCTTGCATCACTAAAAAACATCTGAAATATCATTGCACTCAGTTTATTTTTGAAAACTTACGATTTAAAAGAGTAGCGTGGTTGATAAAACGTAGATATAGATATTCCTTTTTTACTTATTGCGTGCTTAATCGAAACATTACACAAAAATGACGGGTCTTGAAAGAGCTAAAGTTGTTTCTTTGGTGGGGCTCATTACAAAATGAAGTTTCTGTATAACGTTTAAACGTTGTTTTGGTACCTGCCAAAAACCTCGAGGTCTTGATTTAGTGTGATATGGTTGAATTCCATTTGCAGCCAGGTCGGCGAGTCCCTACTCGTTGGGCGTACCTGACCAATTTTTCGACTTGCATTTGATGTTACGGCAGCGATTATGACAGCCAAGCACAACACGTAAACTTCATTAACGCTCATATTCACCATTCAAACAATATATTTACTCATCTGCAAATCAATATAACTATCTGCAACTCACTATCACTATCTGCTACTTACTAATAGTATCAGCAACTCACAATCACTATTGGCATTTCACAATCACTACAGCAGCTGCAACTCGCTATTTGTATCTGCAACTAACTATCTCTGCAACTAACTATCTCTGCAACTCATATTCACTATTTTCAACTCACTATCACTATATGCAACTCACTGTCACTATCTGCAACTCACTCTCACAATCTGCAACTCCCTAACACTTCCTACAACTCACTAACACTAACTGCAACTCACAATCACTATAAGCAACTCACCATCATTATCTGCAATCACTATCACTATTTGCAACTCACTAATAGTATCTGCAACTCATTATCTCTGCAACTCACAATCAATATTTGCAACTCACTATAACTACATATGCAAACCACTGTCACTATCTGCACCTCACTATCACTATCTACAACTCACTAGCACTCCCTACAACTCACGAACACTATCTGCAATTCACTACCACTATCTGCAACTCACGATCACTTCCTAAAACTCACTAACATTCTCTGCAACTCTCTAACGGTATCGACTAAAGAGTAACTTACGGTGCTGGAACACACAAGTTAATACATATATGTACATACATGGTGAGCGCATGTTATGCTATGGATATAGTCATATATACATTTACTATGATCTTGGTTACTGGTATATTGAGAACGAAAAAGAAGCCAGAAGGTGGATCTCATCAGACTTTCGAGCAAGTGAACCCCACGTTTCTCTTATGCAGACTATTTTCCTTTGTAGTTTCCTATGTAAATTAAATTTAGGCTAGTGTAGAATACCCTGAACATGTTTAAGTTTTCATCTTTTTTGTTGAATAACCGTAGGCTTTGCTTGAAATATTCATGTTCAGCCAAAACTTCAGACATGTGCGGCCAAAAACAAAGAAAAAACGCTTAGCATCCCAATCACATATTGCGAAATCTTTGATCAAGGTACACCAAACATATGAAACTTACGTTTACTGATAAGCAGTTTTTGTTTTAATTATTATATCGTTCTAAAGTATAGTGATCATCTGCTTTCGGTGACCGATCTTTTTCTTATTTGCTAGTTTCTGTAAAAAGTGGAAGTAAAATTATTTTTAACCAATTTCCAATTGAAAAGGAACTTAAAAAATTCGGTTGTATCTTATGAACTCTTGTTATACAGTCATCTAGAAACAAATGTACAGTTGGTTAGGGCTTGTAGATCGGTTGGGTAAGTATTCGTACATTATAATACGTTAATGGATGGGTGAGTAATTTATTTAAGGTGTGTTTGAGCGAATGTGTGAGAGTAAAGTGTGAATGAGTGAGTGAGTGAGTGAGTCGGTAGGTGAAATTACTTCGGAAATTTTGATAACGAAATTTTATCACTGTTGCAGACAATTATGATTGAGACCTACTCTTATTGATTCGCTGCTCTTCCGTTTCTCCAAAACCAAGTGAAATCTTATAAGAGGGTTTTTTTAATCTCTCCACAATGTAGTTAATTAAGATTTGTGGACCGAAATCTGTATCACTAAAACAACAGTTCGATTTGTATTTGTATCACAAATGACGAAAAAATTTAGTTTTGTTTTAAATTTCAACGATGTAATACAGCTGTTTATTAATTGATCCTTTTTCCGGGTGTGGAATCACTTTTGCCTGAACGTTTTTTCAATTACTCAATCTGTCAAAACACATATTCCAATGTACGAGATAGTTTGTTTTCTTCTCTCAGCTAAAACAAGCAATCGGAAACTCGATCAAAAGTAATGAATGAAAAAAAAATTTTTAGTTTATTTTTATTCATTAGTTAGCAAATATGCAAGAAAGGCGTAGGCGTAACTTAGTACAGGCGCGCACCTTTGTTCAATAGTTGACTAGGTTCCACGCACAATCACAACAGTACTGTGTTTTAGCAGTCCCACCACCAGCCAAGTTGTGTTGAGCCGCGGCCACTGAAGAATCTTCAAGCCTCGAAGCTTCAGGATCAGCATTCTCGTCTCGAAACGTGAACGTACTCACACCGTCACACTCTCCAGTGAGCTGACTTAAGTAGGTCGTCGACGAACGCACACCACGGCACGAGTGTTTCCCACCGCACATTGTGTTCACTTCATCATTTGTTAGACACTTGATCGGCCAGCAATCTACGCCAACAAATCCAGTGTAAATTTCTGATGGAATTAAAATTGCTCACGACAGCCTGAGGTTTCGTTCACAATGAAGTAAAAACTGCGCCTATTTAATCGTTTCGCATTGTTTCAGTAGTAATGAAGAGTCACAAGCAGTGACTAAAAACTCATGTAATGAATGTGCATAATGAAAAACGTGAATTAAAAAAACCTAATTAAAAGAAAAAAACTACACTGGTGTGGCCTGACTAACCTGGAATGCGGTGGGAGAACTCGAAGTGGGTAAAGTGATTGGCGATCAAACCGTATTCTGTGTCTGTGGGAGCTCGTACGCTTAAAACCTCAACTTCATAAGTGACATTGGTGCATTTCGTCCGATCCAAACAGTTTATTCTGCAACGTTCAATTTATGACTACAAGGTGATTTAGCTTTTTTTGACGTATTCACTGATGCCGACTGACTGATTGATCGAATTGAACACAAAAGTAGGATTCTAAAAACTATTCAATAATGATGTATTTGCTGAAATGGATGTTAATGAATTCGGTTCAAACACGCCGCTATAAGTTCTTGGGAAATAATAATGCTCCATGTCGAGATCGCAGTAGGTAGCTGTGTCAATGTGACCTGAATGTTTTGTAGTTAATTGGAGTGAGATAGTGAGTGATTGGTTGAGTGAGTGAGTGAATGAATGAGTCTGTGAGTCAGTGAGTGAGTGAGTGAGTGATTTAAAACCAATGACTGTAAGGTCCGCGTATAAGGGTATCTTAAGTACTTCTCGACGAATACAGGGTATTGTGAGGAGCCGATTTTGGACGCCATCGTCGTTCCAACCGTGGTCCCAGATCATTTCACCACATGCATCGGAATTCGGGGTTTAAAATGTAAATTTGATGATCAAAAATCTAGTATAGTGCTCAGTATATTGAGAAGAAGCAAAATGAAGACTATGAAACAATAGTTGCTCGACATATGTACAAGTGAATGATGGTAATGCTTGCTTCCAAACCAAACTACTAAACTAAACTAAACTCAACCCAATAAGTTCGAAATTCCATGTTTGGGTATTCATGCTCTTTTTTTCTTAAAGACTAGGGTAAACCCGTTGCTACGCAACTGTTTTTTTAATTTAATAAACTCAACTATTGTATTCAAACTCAGACAAAACACATCGACTTAGTCATTAGCTTCTCTTTAGCCCATTTACAGGATTTTATCATATGCACGATGATGCGGTAATTAATTCCTGTTTTATTGAGTATCAATAATTTCTTTATCCAGTTGAAATTACCTTCCCGTTGAAGTTAGTTTATTTCATCCATTACTTTAATCTGTTTAGCTTAACAGCGTGAAGTTTTACACACCCTGTTCCACAACACAACCCGTCGTTTAATTTTAAATACACTAGGGTAAACCCGTTGCAGGGCAACGGACGATCAAGTTAAATAATACCCATTTCCTGCACTAAACCCGAGGATGAAGTACTGTATATTTTTGTATACCATTAAAAGTGTTCGGTTTTGTTAACCCGACCCGTTGATTGTTCAAACTTTAGTGTAGAGTTTAGTTTATTGACAGCAGACTGTAACAAAAACCCGTCAAAAAATTAGAACCACCCGTAAAGTTTTCAACTCATAAGAACTTATTTTATATATTTTCCCTGATTACACGATATGGGGTAATCTATAACGCACAATATCAACCCGTTAAACCCGACTTTTTAGAATCTAACTTTGTAGCCAGTCAGTAAAATTACAGGGTAACAGTAGCACTTAACCCGATGAAATATATATATTTGTATACCATTAAAATTGTTGGTCGGTTGTGTTTTAACCCGACCCGTTGATTGTTCAAGCTTTTGTCTAGAGTTTAGTATATTGACAAAATTACTGTAACAAAAACCCGTCAAAAAGTTAGAGCAACCCGTAAAGTTTTCAACTCAATACAGCTTCTTTTATTTATAAAACATATTGTTTCCACATTTCGCGTTGACAACTCCTAAGATACATATATTTCACTGATTACACGATATGGGGTAATCTATGGATAACTCACAATATCAACCCGTTAAACTTACCCGACTTTTTTAAATCTAACTTTATACCCGCTCAGTATAACTACAGGGTAACAGTAGTCAGTAAAAGAACCCGTGGAAAATAGTCGAAAGTACAACCCGTGGAGATTATTAATTTGTTTTTGATCCATGAAATATCATATTCAAGCCCCGTCTCGTAAAAACTGGTCCTTTTTTATTTCTTGAAACAACCCGATAATTTGTAGTGAACATAAGATGAAAAAAATTTACCCGACCACCTGAACACGAAATTTTAGGCTTTTGAAATTAACAAAAATAGTTTATTTAAAAAAAACTGATTACGTTTAACAGTTTAGCGAGAAAAAAATCATGACGAAAGGTGTTGATGATTCCGTTATAATCACGGGAAAAAGCTTTTTTATTCCCACATTGAAACAGAAACATTGGAACCCGTGGCACAACAATTACGGTAATGTCAGTTAAAGTCAATGATATTTCCAGTTCAGTGAATTTAGGGAATCTCCTTTGAGGGTGTTGATGACAATATCAGCTCAACTTTTATGAGAAAATGAGATGATGATGATTATATTTTTTTGCTTCTGCATGAAAATGACGTAAAAGAGTCTTTTCTGTTTCACTTCTGATATTTATATCGAATCGCTTGCGGACAAACACACATCGCGACATTGAGTTTTAATATATAAGACTAGGGTAAACCCGTTGCTACGCAACTGTGAATTAAGTTTACAAAACTCAACTATCGTGTTCAAACTCAGACAAATCTATCGATTCGTTACATAGCTTATCTTTAGCCCAGGATATCATGAGATGCATGATGATGCGATAATTTATGTATCCCGTTTAATTGAATATCTACATCAATCTACATACATACATATAAGCATACTTATAGCCACATTTTTCAGCCAGTGTAACTTACCTGACCCGTTGAAATTAGTTCATGTCATCCACTACTCTACTCTATTGTAGAATAGCTGAACGGTGGACATATTTATACACCCCGTTCAACTTAACAACCCGTTTTTTTCACATATGTATCTGTCCTACATAATGTAGAGCATAACATGGGTAATTAATAACTTATCAAAAATTGTTCTTCCATTAAATTTAATTGTCCCATTTGACTCTAACTTCACTTTGTTGTCTTAGTGACTTCAGTGAGAATACCCGTGGAAAAAGTTAGAGCCATCCATGAAGTTAAACGCTTATTATCACCTAGTTTTCGTTCAAATATATATTTTAACCCGTCCAGTGGGAAACCAATTTTTTTATTTAAACTTAAAAACATAAGCACTTGTGTGCGCCACAGTTAGCGGCACAATAAAACTAAATTTCCAGTTAAGATCAGTGATGTTTCCAGTTCAAAATATGGGGAACATCCTTGGGTGTCGATGACAACTTTTGTGTGAGTAGGTGATGATAGAATTCGCAGTTTCTAAACGTGATTAATTATGAGAATAAAACATTTCGAATAAACCGATCATAAATGTTGAACTAAACTTTAATTATCTTGACCTCACGGATAATTGAGGTACATTGAAGGTGAGTTGAGGCATTATGTTTAGTTATGGAAATCGGTGTTAATCGACTGGGAGGGTGGCGATGATTTTTCTTCATTGAACTTTTAATCTGAGCGTAACTTTTTTAAATAAATGATGAAAGAGTTTTTTGGAAATTCAGTTCTGATATTTATATCGATTCATCGTGTGGACATACAAACGTACATACATACAAACTCTATTCTTTTTATATATAGGACTAGGGTAAACCCGTTGCAGGGCAACGGACGGTCAAGTTAAATAATGACCGTTTCCTGCACTAAACCCGATGAAATAATATTTCTGTATACCATTAGGTTTTTTGGTCGGTTGTGTTAACCCGACCCGTTGATTGTTTAAACTTTAGTCTAGAGTTTAGTATACTGACAGAATTACTGTAAAAAACCCGTCAAAAAGTTAGAGCAACCCGTAAAGTTTTCAACTTAATACAGCTTCTTTTATTCGTAAAACATATTGTTTCCATATGTCGCGTTGCCAACTCCTAATAAATATTTCACTGATTACACGATATGGGGTAATCTAAAACCCACAAAATCAACCGTTAAACTTACACAACTTTTTTAAATCTAACTTTATACCCACTCAGTATAATTACAGGGTAACAGTAGAAAAAAATTCGTGGAAAATAGTCGAAAGTACAACCCGTGGAGTTTATAAATTTGTTTTTTAATCCATGAAATATCATATTTAAGCCCCGCCCCGGTCTTTTATTTTTTCATGAAACGACCCGATAATTTGTAGTGAACATTAGATGAAAAAACTTTACCCGACCACCTGAACACAAAATTTTAGGCTTTTGAATTTAACAAAAATATGTTATTTGAAAAAGACTGATTACGTTTAACAGTTTAGAGAGAGAAAAATTCATGACGAAAGGAAAGATGATTCCGTGCCGTTAAACATGGAAAAAAGCTTTGTATTCCCACATTGAAATAGAAACATTGAAACCCGTGGCACAACAATTATGGTAATTTCAGTTAAGGTCAATGATATTTCCAGTTCAGTGAATTTAGGGAATCTCCTTTGAGGGTGTTGATGACAATATCAGCTCAACTTTTATGAGAAAATGAGATGATGATGATTATATTTTTTTGCTTCTGCATGAAAATGACGTAAAAGAGTCTTTTCTGTTTCACTTCTGATATTTATATCGAATCGCTTGCGGACATACAAATGGACAAATGGACATTGAGTTTTAATATATAAGATTATTATCTCATGAATGACCCGACCCGATAATTTGTAGTGAACATTAGATGAAAAAATTTCCGGCTTTTGATTTCAATAAAAATAGTATTTGTAAAAGATTGACTACGTTTAACAGTTCAGCGAAAAAAATTCATGACGAAAGTTGTTGATGAATCCCGTTAATCATGAAAAAAGCTGTTTTATTCCCACATTAAAATAGAAACAATGGACCCCCCGTGGCACAATAATTACGGTAATTTTAGTTAAGGTCAATGATATTTCCAGTTATGTAAGTGAGTTGAGAGAATCTCCTTTGAGGGTGTTGATGACAATACCTCCTCAACTTTTATGAGAGAAGGTGATGATGATTATAATTTATCTGGTTTTGCATGAAAATGACATAAAAGAGTTGTTTTGCGTTTCACTTCTGATATTTATATCGAATCGCTTGCGGACAAACAAACATCGCGACATTGAGTTTTAATATATAAGACTAGGGTAAACCCGTTGCAGGGCAACGGACGATCAAGTTAAATAATGACCATTTCCTGCACTAAACCCGATGAAATATATTTTTTATACAATTAAAATTGTTGGTCGGTTGTGTTAACCCGACCCGTTGGTTGTTCAAACCTTTGTATAAAGTTTAGTATATTTACAGACTTACGGTTACAAAAACCCGTCAAAAACTTAGAGCAACCCGTAAAGTTTTCAATCAACTCAATACAGGTTATTTTATTCATAAAACATATTGTTTCCACATGTCGCGTTGTCAACTCCTAAGATATATTTCACTGATTACACGATATGGGGTAATCTATAACTCACAATATCAACCCGTTAAACTTACCCAACTTTTTTAAACCTAAATTTATACCCACTCAGTATAATTACAGGGTAACAGTAGTTAAAAGAACCCGTGGAAAATAGTCGAAAGTACAACCTGTGGTGTTTATTAATTTGTTTTTGATCCATGAATTATCATATTTAAGCCCTGCCTCGTGAAAACTGGTCCTTTTATTATTTCATGAAACGACCCGATAATTTGTAGTGAACATTAGATGAAAAAACTTTACCCGACCACCTGAAAACAAAACTTTAGGCTTTTGAATTTAACAAACATATTTTATTTGAAAAAGACTGATTACGTTTAACAGTTTAGCGAGAGAAAAATTCATGACAAAAGGTGTTGATGATTCCGTTAATCATGGAAAAAAGCTTTTTTATTCCCACATTGAAATAGAAACATTAAAACCCGTGGCACAAAAATTACGTTAATTTCAGTTAAGGTCAAAGATATCTCCAGTTCAGTGAATTTAGGGAATGTCCTTTGAGGGTGTTGATGACAATACCAGCTCAACTTTTATGCGAGAAGGTGATGATGATTATAATTTTTTTGCTTTTGCATGAAAATGACATAAAAGATTTTTTTTCGTTTCACTTCTGATATTTATATCGAATCGCTTGCGGACAAACAAACATCGCGACATTGAGTTTTAATATATAAGATACATTCAATTGTATGGTAATTTATAACTTAACTAAAATTACAATACATAAAATTCAGGTGCTGATGATTGACTTCGATATTTCTGAATGTGATAAAATATGTGAATTAAACATTTCAAAGAAATCGTTCATAAACATCTGACCCCGTGGGCAAAATAATTAGCGTCAATCTTTGTTAAGATCATTGTAATTCCAGTTCAGTAAACGGGAGATTATCCTGCGTGGATATTGATCACCATTTTTCATAAAGTTTACT
Organism: Daptonema setosum; assembly: GCA_964036265.1. Taxonomy (NCBI): domain Eukaryota; kingdom Metazoa; phylum Nematoda; class Chromadorea; order Monhysterida; family Xyalidae; genus Daptonema; species Daptonema setosum. The sequence goes on along the minus strand of OZ038446.1, from coordinate 776,275 downwards.
CGAAAGTTTTGTGGTCTGTAAGTTCAGCCATTCGATGAGGGTGCTGATGATTACAACCTTTGTTGAGAAGAAATAATCAGTGAATTAAAAAAATAATGGATCGCAATTATCATGACCTAACCGAATTATCATGGCCTTAACCTCGGTTGAGGTACATACAATCTGGTCAGGTTGAAGGGAAGGCGATGATTTAATTTGTTGTTTCCATGAAGTAATGAAAGGTTTTTAGTGTTCTTTCGCGATATTTATACTGAAAGCGTGACAGACAGACGGACATCGTCTAATTTATATATAGACTAGGGTAAACCCGTTGCAAAGCAACGGATGCTTAATTATCTGCATTTAACTAACAATACAAATTTTCTACAAATCTATTTTCTGTTTTCAAACCCGTTGCTGCACAACTGAGAGTATTACCCGTAAGTAAAGATTTCCAACAAACTTTTTATTTGATCTGTGATGTAACATGACCTGAAATTAGAGTGGTCAACAACCAAATTTAATGTTGTGAATATACCCGTTACTTCTCAACAAATGCAGTCACAACAGCTATTGTTTTGTGTTATTTGTTAACTCAACCTTCTCAGTAAACCCCAAAAGTATATATTTTGAACTGTTATTACCCGTCCCGTCGAGATGCACTCTCTCACACCCGTTAATTACAAAACTTACAAAACGTAATCAGTACTGTTAACATAACCCAAACCCGTCCAATATAATCCAAGTTATGTAAATTGATGAAAAATCCTAAAAATTGATTCACTGTTATCACTTGTCCGGTCTATCACCCGTTCAAACCCAAGTCATGTCGCAGTTCAGTTGACGGGACATGTGAGGTGGTGTTGATGACTTTCATTGTTGAGGGTGATTTTTTTGCAGAAAGCTTCTGGTTCCGAATTTTGACCCGCACCGTTAATTATGACCTACATAATTACTGGTTGAGATGGCTTTCTTATTTGATAAAAGGTCGTTTAAATGAGGGGTACGCGATGATTGGTTTTGACTTTTGATGTTATGTTGTATCGTTGAGGAGTTCAGTATGGGTTGCGACTGCGAGAGTGTTGATGACAAATTAAATTTTAATTCGTCGATAGAGGGTGATGATGAATAAAAATCATTCGTAAAAATAGCAAAAAGAACTTTTGAACATTTGGTTCCTGATATTTATACTCATTTTAGCGTGACAGACGGACATGGATTTTAATATATTAGATGTGCTCTAGTGTTGAACATTTGTTTCAAATTTATATTTGGGGTTAGAGTGGCAAAAAACTTTTTTTGTAAATGCGATAATGGACCTACATACATACAGTATGTACATAACGGTTGTAAAATCCTTTGTTATTATTAGACGTGTTTGCAGGGTTGATCTTTTACATTTTTTATGTGAATTTGGCGGCGAAAGTGTATATAACCTGAGGCCTTGGCGTGCAGCGCGGATGCAACGGAAACACGTCATCCACGATCATCTGGTTGGCATATCGTGGCGTCCTTAAGTAGACCGTGCCGTTCGATCGGTAGTACCCCGATTTAAACGGCGGCTGAAAGTCATGTTGGTTTCATTCACAGCCAACATTCAAATTCTGATCTAAAAACTTTTGCGGAACGCACCCGCATTTCAACATGCAGATGATGTTTCAGAAAATTCAGTAACATATGCTTTTACTTGTTCGCTTCGGAATTTTCTTCTTTTCGAAACTCCAAAGGTTTCTTATACGCTTTTTAGTTGATTTTGAACTTTGTGAACAACTTAAAGAAAAAATTCTGACGTCGTAAAATAATTCAAAAACTGTATTATATTTGGTCTGATTATGCAAATTCGCGAACACCAACTATCATTGCGCCACTACTAGCACGAGTAGTCGTGTGCACTCCGCCCGTTTTGATATACGCGAATTCCATTTGCAGCCAAGTCAAACTGGCAGGCGACTGCAACAAAATCTTTGTTGAAATAGTATCGAAAATATTTGTTGATTATTTGTATAAAAGGCAACCCCAATACACAATTGGTCGCCTGTCTGCATATTTGGAAATTGCACTTACTTTTTGTCAAAATCCCAAATTCGACTTTTTCATTTTGGATTCACGGAAAGGCTAAACTAGGCTATTTCCTTCACTAACGTACAATCTATGCTCGGAACTAAGCCTAAGCCGCACAAACAATCAAATGGTTATTAGCTGTCGTTGGGTTGCACGAATTCTGACAAAAAGTGGGTGCAGTTTACAAATATGCCGCCTGTCTAGTCTTCTAGTGCGTTGGGTGTCAACCTAGGAAACTGAGGTCTTAATTTTTATACACAGATCCTGACGATTTGCTCTGGGATTTCTACCATTGGCTGTCAGTTTTTTCAAACATTCTGGTCACTACGAAAACACTATTCAGAATAGTATTAGTGTGCTTTGATGGAAACGGTTAATAAATAAATAAAAAACGCCAACTTTATACTCGGCGTTCGTCAGGGCGACTACCAGCAAGGCACCCACGCTCAACACGTACACTTCAAACAGGTTCATATTATGGAAATGCTAAGATACGGCTCTGAAATTCGCGTCATGTGTATGATAATTTGCACTTAAATACAAGAAAAAATTTGTGGCCGGCGATTAGAGAGACTCGAATTTGTCATACTCGCGGCGCAAAATTGGAAACTGTACCGGTTTTTGTCAAAATCCCAAATTCGACTTTTTTTATTGGATTCATGAATAGGCTAAGCTAGGGTATCTTTTTTACTGACGTACAGTCTTTGTTCGGAACTAAGCAGAAACCATACAATCAAATGGTTATTAGATGTCGTTGGGTCGCAATAATTCTGACCAAAAACCGGTGCAGTTTCCAAACATGCCCTAGTTTGAGGGCGTGGCCAATCAATCAGCGCTGAGTATAGCGTATGCAACTGAAATTTCGGTGAACTCATCGAATCTCTGCGCAGCCAGAGGTATCTCAGTCGCATATTTCCAAAACCCTAAAATTTTCCTACAATTTTTACCTTATACGAAAAATTGTTTGCGCTTACTAAGGTGGATAACCACGGAAATACCACCGCTGCGCGGGCCTAATGCGCTTGTCCTCGCTACCGCTCGGACAAGCCAGCCTTACGATAGGTAATCGGGGGTTAACGGACAGTAAAACTTCATATGGAAAATAATTTTGGTGACAGAAAATTTTGGCGTTCAGAAAAAATTCTAGGAAAATTTTTGGGTTTTGGAATTTGGCATCTCAGTCTGTTAAACTGTATGAGGGCAAGTTAACAAAGATTGTGAGTTCACGTTAAGAAATAAAGTGAAAAAAAGTTTGGTTTATTTACTGCGGAGTAAGCTATTCTATTTTTAGTCAGAAGCGTGGATGCGGAGCTTATCATATATACATGAAAGTATGTCGTGATCGTGATCCAGTTTATTAAGATTAACTTCAAGAATAAAAATATATTACTTGTATTAAAAGTATTGGAAAAATTTAAATTTATCCCGAGATCCGGAAGTTCGAATCAGAAAATCCTTCTTATCGTGATGTTTTTATAGACTCAAAGTACTGGGCAAAAAATTAGGAGAAACATACTTGTATACGTAAAGTAAGAATTGTTTATGTTCGGCAACAAACCTTTAAGAAGAAGTTTCCTTGTAAAATACGAGCCTGACTCTTTTTTTGTCTACTCCACGGTTTTATTATTATTATAATATTTTTTGTCTACTCCACGGTTTTATTCTTAGTAAAAAACTCTTGCGATCATAAAAAACGTCCGCTGACTCGAATCGGAAAGTTAATGAGTGGGTTATGTGATGGAGGGAGTTGGAGTGTGAATGGTTAAGTTTATAAATATCTCATAACTCTTCATTTTCATGCGTTTCAATCATATAACTTCATGTTGGTATATATTGCAATTGTCATATAAAAATGTGGGAACTGTCAATAAGATTCAGTATAGCAGGCTTTGAAGCTATTGAATCGGCCACCAGAAAATGAGCTTGATCGAGCTCTTGCTGACTGTGTGGAACACGACACCGACCGTTCACCAGCGGACCACGTCTTAACACACTTGGATACGCAGTCGGTACGACGAACACAAAATAATGGCGTCGATCTTGCTCGTCCAAATTTTTTTACTGTTCAATTTCGGGAACGAACTATCTAAGCTTCAATTCAATGAATGTAAACAAAACTCCTCAACAGCAGCGTGGCCATTTTGCTCGTGAGCCTCAAGAGTCATTCCTGTTGAGGTTTTTCCCAAATCACAGTGATCATGGAGCCAATGGTACGTAACGTAGAACTCTGCGTCCCAGTTCATGGTTATATAAGTACAAACCCTTAAAAATCCGTTCCTTGAAAAAGAAACCGCCTTTGGTAAGGTTATTCCACTCGTCGACGTAATTGTCGAATAATGTTGCTGATTTCTCATATTTTAGCCTCCATGGACCGACTGTTGTTCTGTTGAGAATCATATACTAGTTTCTGTTAAGGCGTCGGTCATGGAATCATTCTTTTGCGTAGAATCACTTTTGTCCCAATACCACAATCACATATTGTCGGCATCTTTGATTAATTTTCACCAAGCTCATGAAAGCTCACTTTATCTGTTCGGCAGTTTTTGTTAGATTTATTATTTTGTGCTGAAGTATAGTGATCATCTTGTTTAGGTAACCGATCTTTTTTTAGTTTTTAGCTTCTGTAAAAAATGGAAGTTATATATATATATATATTTATTCAGAGGTTCTTAACTAAAAAGTCCGTTGTATCATACGGTATCTTGCTATACAATTATCTAGGCCCATTTATAAAGCTATTGAGAGCTTGTGAGTTGATTGGGTAAATATTCGTACAGTATGATACGTACATAAGTGGATAGGTGAGTATGTAAGTTAATGAAGAAATGTGTTAGTGAAAACGTGAGTGAAAGTATGAATGAGTGAGTTAGTGAGTGAGTCAGTCAGTGAAATTACTTTGAAAATGGTAATAACAAACTCGACTTTATGACTGTTGCAGACAAGGTTGATCTACTGTTATCAATACGCTGCTCTTCGGTTTTTTTCAATAACATGTGAAGTCTCAAAAAAGAGGATTAAGTTAATCTTTTTACTATGCATGTAGATAAATGTCCTATGCGACCCAAGTTCTGTCTCAATCCAACAACAGCTCGATTTATATTCGTATCACAAATGATGGATAATTTAATTTTTGTTTGCAATTTCTACGAAGCATTACAACGGTTAAATATATGTTTTTCGTTCCAAAGTCCGCAAGCACTTCTGCCTGAAAGTTTGTTGAATTACTCAATCTGTAAAAACACTTATTCCAATATACAAGATAATCATCAGTTAACAAAATTGAAGTAAACTTAGTACAACAGGCGCGCACCTTTGTTTAATAGTTGACTAGGTTCCACGCACAGGCACAGCAATACCGTATTTTAGATGATCCACCAGTTATACGAGATATCACTGAAGAATCTTCAAGCCTCGAAGCTTCAGCATCAGCATTCTCGTCCCGGAACGTGAACGTACTCACACCTTTACACTTTCCAGTGATCTGACTTAAGAAGGCCCTGGTCGAACGGACACCCCGACAAGTGTATTCACCGCCACACGTTGTATTCACTTCATCAATCTTTAGACACTTGATCTTCCAGCAATCTGCGACAAAAAGTCAGTGTAAATTCGTAATGAAACAAAATCGTTTACTGTACAACGATATCCAGAACGTTTTTTTGCACAAAAGACTAAATGCCGCGCCTAATAATCGTTTTGTAGTGTTTCAGTAAGAATGAAAAGTCACGATCAGTGATTTTTGAGAATTTTATAGGGAATTAAGTAAACTACGCTGGTGTAGCAGTTAGCAGCTTGACTAACCTGGAATGCGGTGGGAGAACCCTAAGCGGGTAAAGTGATTGGCGATCAGACCGTATTCCGCGTCAGTGGGAGCTCGTACGCTCAACACCTCCACAGCATAAGTGACATTGGTGCATTTCGTTCGATCCGAACAGTTTATTCTGTAACGTTCAATTCATGACTGCAAGCATTTTTTGATGTATTCACTGATGCTCGTAGGCTGACTGATGGACTTGATTGATTTGAACACAAAAATAGGTTTCTAAAAGCTTTTCAGTTATGATGTTTTTGCTGAAATGGATGTTAATGAATTCGGTTCAAACACGCCGTTGTAGTTTCTTGGGAAATAAAAATGCTCCATGTCGAGATCGCAGTAGGTAGCTGTGTCAATGTGACCTGAATGTGTTGTAGTTAATTGGAGTGAGTGAGTACGTGATTGGTTGAGTGAGTGAGTGAATGAATGAAACTGTGAGTCAGTGAGTGAGTGAGTGATTTGAAACCAATGACTGTAAGGTCCACGTATAAGGGTATCTTAAGTACTTCTCGACGAATACAGGGTATTGTGAGTAGCCGATTTTGGACGCCATCATCGTTCCAACCGTGGTCCCAGATCATTTCACCACATGCATCGGAATTCGGGGTTTAAAATGTAAAGTTGATGATCAAAAATACAGTATTTTGAGAATAAAGAAGCAAAATGAAAATTATGAAACAATAGTTGCCCCAAATATGTACAAGTGAACGAAGGCGATGCTTGCTACTAAACCCAACTACTAAACTAAACTAAACTCAACCCAACAAGTTCGAAAGTCTAGTCGAATGTTTGGGTACTAATGATGTGTGTTCTCTCTTAAAGTAGTAAATGTGCTTAGGTGTTGAACATTTGTTTCTGTTTTTTTGAGGTTTAAGTGGCAAACACTTTTTTGTAAATGCAACGTTTGAATTGTACATATCTGTTTGCCGTGTTGATCTTTTGCATTTTTTATGTGAATTTGGCGGCGAAAGTGTATATAACCTGAGGCCTTGACGTGCAGCGCGGATGCAGCGGAAACACGTCATCCACGATCATCTGGTTGGCATACCGTGGCGTCCTTAAGTAGACCGTGCCGTTCGTTCGGAAGTACCCCGAAGCATACGGCGGCTGAAAATCATGTTCTTTTCATTTAGAGCCAACTTTTAAATTCTGGACTACAAACTTAGCAACAAAATAAAGTATCGGCGGTGCGTTGCGGCAGCTGTGATTGTTTAGGTTTTGCAATAATCGTTACGTTTACGTTCTCGTTGGCAACTTGCATTTTGCAGAACGCCCCCGCATTTCGCAGATTATGTTTCGGAAAATTCAGTAAAATATGCTCTAAATTGTTTGCTTCAAAGTTTTCCTGTTTTTTTTTTAATTTGCAAAGGTTTCATTTGTGTTGTTACATAGCTGAGTTTGAATTCCAGGATGAATGTATTCCTCTATCAAAGCTCAAATGTATGTATGTAGATAACAGTAGGACGTAAGAAAGGAGAAGTCGGAATTGTGCTAGCCAACGTTACTAAATATGTCTGCATTGTATTCGAACTTGGTGAAAAAAAGTTCTGACGTAGGAAAAAAGTTCAAAAACTGTTATATATTTGGTCTGATTATGAAAGTTTGTGGACACCAACTTTCATTGCGCCACTATCACCATGAGTAGGCGTGTGCACTTCGCCCGTTTTGATATACGCGAATTCCATTTGCAGCCAAGTCAAACTGCCAGGCGACTGCGAAAAATCTTTGTTAAAGTTGTATCGAGAGTATTTTTGATTATTGAAAGGCAACCCCAATACAATAGGTCACCTGTTTAATATGGTGCGTTGGGTGCCAACCTAGGAAACTGAGGTCCTAATTTATATTCCTCGATCCTGACGCTTTGCTCTGGAGTTTCTACCATTGTCTGTCAGTTTATTTTACCCACTTGGCAAGCAACTATGAAAACACTATTCTGAATGATATCAGTGTGCTCTGATGGATTCGGTTAATGAAGAAATCCAAAAAAACCAACTTTATTATCGGCGTTCGTCAAGGTGACTACCAGCAAGGCACCAACGCACAACACGTACACTTCAAACAGCTTCATCTTATGGAAATGATAAAACACGGCTCTGAAATTCGCGTTTTGTGTATGTTAACTTGCACTGAAATACAAGAAAAATTATGTGACCGCCGGTTAGGGAGACTTGAATTTGTCATATTCGGGGCTGCTTGCTACGTGACACCCATGAAGGCCCTAGCTTGAGGGCTTGGCCAACCAATCAGCGCCGTGTATAGAGTATGCAGCTAAAATTTCGATGAACTCGCCGAAAATACACATCTTTTCTTTCGTACTGTATAAGGGCAAATTAACAAAGTTTGTGCAGGCTACGAATTATTTTGAGGGTAGTTCATTTAATGCTGGTGTAGCTACATATTATATTTTCAGTCAGAACATGTGGATGCGGAGTTTATCCTAGGTTTGTCTTCTATCCAGATTATCAATATTTCCTTTATCATATATTTATGAAGATAAGAACCAATTTATAAAAAAGTAATAGAAAAATTTAAGTTTATCCCAAGATTCGGAAGTTTCAATCTATGAGGAAATCCTTCATACCGTGATATTTTTATAGACGGCAAACACTAAGCAAAAAATTTAAAGAACAAGATTTGTTTTCCGGAAGTAAGATTCGTTTATGTTCGGCAACAAACCTTTAAGAAGAAGTATTACTTTAGAATATGAGCCTGACTTTTTATGCATACTCCACGGTTTTATTCTTATTAAAAGATTGATGCGATCATAAAAAAACGTACGCTGACTTGAATCGGAAAGCGAATGAGTGGGTTAGGTGAAAGTGGGAGTTGGAGTGTGAATGGTTGAGTTTGTAAACTTCTCATAACTCTTCATTCGCATGTGTTTCAATCATATAACTTCTTGTTGGTATACATGGTATCTTGTGGTATTTTTATAACACATTTTAGAGTTTTAGGGTTTTATGAAAACTACCAAACGGAAAGGAAACATAAGAAAATTAGATTTGATGAAAATGAGTTTTATGAAAATCTCCTTGAATCACAAGGTTGTAAATTTCATTAGTGGTTAATCATCATAATGTGAATTGCAAAACAAATTGCATCATTCAATTATCTCCTCAAATAATGGGCAATAATGGTGAATTCTCATCAGTGACCAAAACGAACCTACAATCGGTTTCATTCATCGCAGAATATCGCGACGAGGTAGGCGGGGCGCTTGGGGGCGGCCAGCCAATGAGCATCGAGCTGGCTTGTTGCGATTTTCGACACATCTTTTTGTCGTGTACTGTATGTATATTGCAATTGTTTTATAACAATGTTTGAACTGTCGATAAGATTCAGTATTGCACGCTTTGAAACTATGGAATAGGCCACCGGAAAAAAGCGTGATCGAGCCGAAGGTTTGGAACACGACACCGCCCGTTCACCAGCGGTCAACACCCTAACGCACTCGGCTACGCACTCGGTACAACTCCATAGGTATTTTTTGTCATTAGGTATGCACAAACCCTTAAAAATCCGCCCCGTGAAAAAAGGAATCGCCTTTGGTGAAGTTCTCGACTAAATATCACTCTCGGAAAATCACGCAAAAAATATTGAAATGCACCTTAACATTGTGAATGTCACTGTAGTTTTCTGCCATTGTTGTCGACTTCTCATATTTTCCAGCTTTCACGACACGACTGTTGTTCTGTTGAGAATCATATACAAGTTTCTGTTATGTGTTGCTCATGAAATCTTTGTTATGCAATGACCTATTTATCTGAAAAGTCTTAATCGTAAGTATTCACGAAATAATTTCGGCAGTCTTTAGAAGTTAATCATTTTGTTCACATCAAATATGCGCCTTTCATTATCACCTTTCTTTTGGCTTGTCCACTGAGTTCTGTGAACAATATGTAGTGAAGCAAATGAATTTATTTAAAGGTTTGAGTATTAATTTTTAGTCCCCGAATCGTTCTGAAAAGTCATAACACTCATTAAACCAGCAAGAGTTTTTTTATTACTAAAAAACTTGGGCAATCTAAATTTAAATCTGACTATTGAACTTTTATCACATGACACTCGCATATTTGTTTAATGGGTTCTTAATGTTTTTTGTTAACAAGGAACCCTGGAAAGCTTCCACTGTTTCCGAACCTGGTTTCGAATGCGTGCCGTTTATCAATAAAAATTTTTCCAGCAAACTTCAAATTTCCTCGTGGTCAAAATTTATCAGGATATATTTAAAAAATTGTCGGACTGATCTTCATCCCGTTCTCAGGTTGAAATGGAAATTGCGTTAGTGGTTCGTTGGAGATAATTGTACAATAATTACCTTTTTATTTTTTTCATTTTTTTCATTTATTTTTATTTTTCGTAATCATGGATTAAAAATAACTGTTTGGTGCTTGTGGAATTAAAATACAGAGAAAGTCACCGACGTTTTTTTGCTTTTAATAGCAAACGTCTCATCAATTGAGAATACTACAGTGAATCTATCAATCAGCATTTATTGCAGGACTTGTTGCATTCAAAGTGCATGTAATTCGAGTTTATCGTGCATTCGCCTCTGGCCGCCCAGCTGCTGCACTGCGTTTGTTTGTCTCCACAAACAACGGAGGCTCCTCCCTGCAAGCGTTTATTGAGTGTATGAGTGAGTGAGTAAGTTTGTGAAAGGGTGAGTGAATGCGTTAATGAATAAGTAAGTAAATGAGTGAGTGAATAGTGAGTGGGTGAGTGTATGATTTAATAAGTAAGTTAGTCGTGCTTTAACAGAGCTAACCGGCTGACACGACCTGCAGCAACTGGTCTTCATGTAGGCGGCGTTCTTGGCGCAATCGCCTATACTCGCCCAGAAGTCGCAACATTCGTGACTGTTAGAACAACTGCTTGGTAGTGGTAACACGGTACTTATTCCACCCGACGGACACGACTTGCAGCAATTGTCCTTCATGTATATGGGGTTCCTGATGCACTCGCCTATACCCGCCCAGAAGTCGCACGATGCGTGACTGTTAGAACAACCGCCTGCCAAAATTATTGAATCAGTTCCACTTTTTTGTTCAAAGTTTTCTCTAATTTTGATACATTTGAGCAAAAACTATTAATCTTCAGCTTTCAGTGGTTTTAAGAGCGAGTGCAGCTGAGAAACGTCCGAAAATTGAGACAAGAAAAAAAATCGAAAACGAAATAAATGGGTTAAATCGAAAGTACTTACATACGTCCCTGAGAACACATAAAAAATTGTCAATCTAATTCGAGTTTCTCGAATTTTCAGTTAAAACTTGCCAAAAAATCAAAAAGAAACTCAATTTTGAGGTCAATTTCTGCTGGAATCAAGAAACAGCCTGATATCGTCATTAATATAGTTGGATTCTACATACGTAAAAATACTATCAAAACGGTCTTTTCACTATGTGCAGTTTTTCAAACAGGAGAGGCCGCTAAACTTTTCTGAAATTCAAAAAACGGTTTTATTCTATGAATCCGTTTCTGACGAGCTTTATGGTGAAATATTAATTGTTTGGTTGAAGAACGGGCATCGTCGTTAGTAAATCTAGAATCTACGGTTTAAATATGACTGGAATCGAATAATGTGCGACTGTAAAACAACCGCCTGGTGTTGATGTCACGGTGTTTATTCCACCAGGCTGACACGACTTGCAGCAGTCGTCCTTCATGTAGACGGGGTTCCTGGTGCACTCGCCCATACCCGCCCAGTAGTCGCACCATGCGTGACTGTTAGAACAACCGCCTGCCAGAATTATTGAATCAGTTCCACTTTTTTTGTTCAAATTTTCCTTTCAAGCAATTCTCTAATTTTAATACATTTGAGCATAAACTATTAATCTTCAGATTTCAGTGGTTTTAAAAGAGCGAGTGCAACTAAGAAACGTCCGAAAATTGAGACAAGGAAAAAAAATCTAAAACGAAGTCAATGGGTTAAACCAAAAGTACTTACGTCCCTGAGAACACCTAAAAATTTGTCAATCTGATTCGGATTTCTCGGATTATGTGTTAAAACGTGCCAAAAGAAAAAAAATTGCTCAATTTTGAGGTCAATTTCGGCTGGAAGCCAGAAACATCATGATATCGTCATTAGTACAGATGGATTCTACGTAAAAATACTACCAAAATGATCTTTTGACCCTTTGCAGTTTTCAGTTTTTCAAACAGGAGAGGCCGCTAAACTTTTCTGAAATTCGGAAAAACGGTCTCATTATATGCATCCGTTTCTGACGAGTTTTTTGGTGAAATTTTATTTAGTTGGTTGAAGAACGGACACTTCGTTAGTTAAATCTACGGTATAAATATGACTGGAATCGAATTTTTCAAGCCCTTCTTTTCAACCGAATGTCAGTCAGTTAACTGTGGAGGTATTCTCTTTGACAACGAATTAGTATTTTAGCGAATGGAGGAAATTTGGCGACCCCCATTTTTTTGAAAGTCGCAATTTTAATTTATCTGAATTTCGAGTCCGGTCATATTTATACCGTAGAGTTTAGATTTACTAACGAGTTGTCCGTTCTTCAACCAAATTATTAATGTTTCACCATAAAGCTCGTCAGAAACGGATGAATAGAATGAGACCGGTTTTCGAATGTTTAGCGGCCTCTCCTGTTTGAAAACCTGGAAACTGCACACAGGTTCAGGAGACCTTTTCGGTTGTATTTTTACGTAGAATCCAACTGTAACAATGACGATATCGGACTATTTCCTGATTTCAGCCGAAATTGACCTCAACGTTGACCTATTTTACAGTATTTCGGCACTTTGTACTACATAATCCGAGAAATCCGAATCAGATTGACAAAACATTTGGGTGTTCTCAGGAACGGAAGTACTTTTATTTTAACCCATTAATTTTGTTTTTGTTTTTTGTCTCATTTTTGCACGGTTTTGTCCGAATGATATTTTGATCCGCTCTTAAGGCAATACTAAATCACATATAAAAACTAATAGTGTTTTTGGTAAAAAGCAAACTGTGTGTGTATTCTGGCAATTTGATAAAAATTCTTACTATTACAATCAACACTAAATTCAGCCAGTCAGTCGGGTCTGTCAGGCAATTTTCCAGACCCCACAGATTTTTCGAAAGTTTGCAGTTTTTATCAAAAATATGGGGAACGAACCTGGGCCTCTCGCATGCTAGGCAAGCGCTCTCGTGCTGCGCTATTGAACCGATACAACTAGCAGCATATACCTGATTAAAACTGGCCCGCTACGCTCGCATGCCTTCTACAGCATGTGCAAGAACAAATATTGAAACCGCATCTGCGGAGGCTCACGCGCTTGTCCTCGCTCCGTTCGGACAAGCCAGCCTTACGATAGAGTAAAACTTTACATGGTATAGTAATGTTGCTTGAGAAAAACCAAATTCGAAAAATCTGTGGGGTTTGTAATCATGCGTTTGTCAGCCATCCAGTCAGTCGTCAGTAGTACTCACTTAAACTGACTGGGACTGGCGTTATCATGTAAAATATGTTGATGGTGTTAGGGTTGTTTTCCCATCCGTCATATCGATGGATGACGAGGGCGCGACGACCAGTTGATGTGAACGTCTTACCAGACATTTCCGTTCGGCAGAAGCTATAACGTACTCACTTATTCACTTACTCACTCACTCACTCACTCACTCACTCACTCACTCACTCACTCACTCACTCACTCACTCACTCACTCACTCACTCACTCACTCACTCACTCACTCACTCACTCACTCACTCACTCACTCACTCATTCACTCACTCACTCGCTCACTCACTCACTCACTCACTCACTCACTCACTCACTCACTTACTCACTCACTCACTCACTCACTCACTCACTCATTCACTCACTCACCCGTGTTTCGGCAATGAAAGATCAGCGGTATTGGTCCTGACCTCAAGCACGCCAAAACAACATTTTTTTATTGAATCACCACATGGAGACCAAATAAAGTCGGTGGTGCCCTGGATGGTTACCGTTTGTCCCGTTGGTGCCTGCAGTGAGTGAGTGAGTGAGTGAGTGAGTAAGTAAGGGAGTCTGTGAGTGAGTGAATGAGTGAGTGAGTGTGTGAGTGAGTGAGTGAGTGAGTGAAAGAGAGAGTGAGTGAGTGAGTGAGTGAGTGAGTGAAATATTGATTGAGCAATAATTGAAAATTACTACCTCTATGACGTAAGTGCACTGAGGTTCATTAGGTATCCTGAGGATCTGCTGGAACGTGAGAACTTGCCATTGAGTCGTGGCGTTTAGCAACGCCGAACATTGGAAGTCTGCCGAACAACATCTGGTTGAGTCCAACAGGTTAAATAAAAAAAATCTGATTTTTAAATACTTGTTCCATAACAGCAAAGTTGGAAGTCAAAAAAAATAGTGAAATATTAGTCACCCAGAACCATCAAGTTTGTTTTGAAACAACTTGTCAAAGAGAGCTACTTTACAAGAAAATTCAAGCGCCACCTGGGACTGCACTCGTACAATTGTTGGCCACAGCTTCCAAGCCATCGGCACAGAAACACTGATTACAGTTGTTCGGGTTGACGTAGCCGTTCGACTGGCTCTGGCCGCACGAATTATGCATGCCGGGACACAAATCTGTAATAATCACTGGTTTAAAAACATAGTATGGTTACCTTTGACATCGGCTTAGGCTTAAAATGCGTTTGAGAAAATCTGAGGTAAGTGGCCCAAATAATAAAAATCGAGATTATTAGTGTTTTGGGAGGTACAGTCGGTGCAGCGGGTTATGTCTTGTAAAACGATTGCCATTCACATCCTAAAAATGAGTTTTTTTTTCGACAGATAGTTACGAAAAATATTTCACAGGCAGAAAAAATTACGAGAACGTACACGAACCAAAAACTTGTAGTAAAGGTGATGTTTCATGAGTAGAGACATTTTTTTATACTCTTGCTGATTGAAAAGGTGCGCCAGATCCTATTCCATATTTCCACCAATTTTCATCATCATATCTCCGTTAAAATCAGAGAAAAAACTAATTTTAGGATGTGAATGGCAACAGTTTTACAAGATATAACCCGATGCACCGACTGTATATAGGTAGGGTATAAATCGCCTGTAGCCGTTTACCTGAAATCGCATTAGATTGATGATTTTTTGGACTTTTCATTTTTTACTTTTTTTGAAAATGGATGTCTAGTACAGCTTATTTAATCGCGTTTTAAGCTCATTGAGGTGCTCTGGTGCTTTTATACTGAGTTTTCTGTTCTTGCCCGTGAGTTTATTACTCTTTCTCCTTGCCTAGGAGGAAATATTTTAGGGCTTAACATACTTCACCATAACAAATTTCATAGCGTAAAATCGAAAAATAATAGTTCATGATGTTATCATATGAGGCGTGAATGATGTCATGAAATTCGTCGCAAAACAACACCTGATTCTGTAAAAACTTGAAGATTTATGTGATTAACTCAGTTGTGGTTTCAAGTTGCCTAAGAGACTCTATAGCTTGTATGGAGTTAGTGGTCCAAATAAATATTTATGAGTTTGTTGCGGTTTTCGATGGATCTATGGGTTATTTCTATATACACGATTTCTCTAATCACAAAGTATTATTTCAGTGAAAAATCAAGTCTCAAACTTCAAACAAAAAAATAGTTTTTATTTATTTACGTTATTCGCGGATATCGGTTCATAACTTTTTATGTGAGACTGAAGTACGACATAATTTTTTTGGCTTTACTGCGGCCATTTTGAGCCAAACGAAAAGTTGATTCCTAAAGGTTTTGTTTTTGAAAAATATCACTTGAACATTGATAGTCGAGAACTAATGGTGTCAATTTTAGCTGGTAATAGCCAGAAAGCCGAGACAAGCGTGAGACTAGGGGTGTGCGAAGTTTTCTAACCTCTTTTCTATCTCATATCCTCTTTATCAACACCCTGGTCACTTGGAATACCATGTGAAAGTCATCAAAAAGGTTCAATAAAACACCTGTACACTCTACCAGTCGTGTGGATTTGTCGATTTATGTTTTCAAAAAAACGTGACTGAAACAACCGTTTTAATGTTTGGTGAACGAGCCGAGATTCAAAAGATAGGGGGATTTCATCAACTTGTGGGAATTGGCAGTTTCAAAGTCGGTTAAACTACACCTTATGGAACAAACTGTACTTTTCAAACTCACCGGAAGGGGGAAATTCTACTTTTCGTTCCCCTTCTCGTTCACTAGTGGGTTCAATATGGTCCAACCAGAACAGTTGTACAGATCATTGATTTTCTTCCAGTCGGTTTGCGAGAGTGTAAGCCCGGTGCCGACCAGATCCTGGAGGGCCGTGTTTTTGGCGGTTATCGTTGGTTGACTTACATTCACAGCAAAATCGTTCTGCAGCGAGTGAGTGAGTGAGTGAGTGAGTGAGTGAGTGAGTGAGTGAGTGAGTGAGTAAATGCGTGAGTGAGTGAGTGAGCGAGCAAGTGAGTGAGTGAGGGAGTGAGTGAGTGAGTGAGTAAATGCGTGAGTGAGTGAGTGAGCGAGCAAGTGAGTGAGTGAGGGAGTGAGGGATTGAGTTAAAATATCAGCTAACCCGATCGTAGTGCATCACAGACGTCACATCATAGGGCACGTTCGATTGTTTGCACATATGGAGTGGACACACATCGAAATCAAAAATACCTGCGAGGTTTCTGTTGATATTACTGTAGTCGATCTGAAAGAATCCAGAATCAATCACTCACTCACTCACTCACTCACTCACTCACTCACTCACTCACTCACTCACTCACTCACTCACTCACTCACTCACTCACTCACTCACTCACTCACTCACTCACTCACTCACTCACTCACTCACTCACTCACTCACTCACTCACTCACTCACTCACTCACTCACTCACTCACTCACTCACTCACTCACTCACTCACTCACTCACTCACTCACTCACTCACTCACTCACTCACTTGCTCGCTCACTCACTCATTCACTCACTCACTGCCTCACTCACGCGCTCAATCAGTCAATCAAGTCTTAATCACTATGATCTCAGAAATTTTCAATAAAGCGATCTATGTCAATGGGTTTTGAAACATTGAAAGCGACCAATGCTTTCAGCCGAGCTTGCTTATTCTGTAGCATTGTTCGTCATTTCTATCGAGATCAGGTTTTAGTTCTTCCACTGTGGGAATAAGCAAATTGGAGGAATCGGTCAATCCGTCCGACCCATTCAGTGAAGTGATCATGCATCATTGGACGCATAGAACATGCCCAGTGTTCATGGTCATGCAAACTGATGGTGAGAGAAAACGGCCCACCGAACGTTGACTTCGGGTGCGTGCATGGGTTGAGTTATTTCAAGAATCCAGTGGTAGATTAAAATTGAATAAGACTTTCAGAACTCAATTTTTTTTTGCATAATTTGTAAATATTTTGTCGCATAATCATAGTTAAAGTTAGTTAAGACATGAAGTTCTATTGAAAATTGTTCAAAATTTATAGATTTTTTCGACGAGCTGAAACAAGCGAATTTCAAAAATTCAAAAAGCAAAAAAGTTGCTAACACTGTAGTTACAGTGTCAAATTTAATGAATATTGATCAACGACACAAAAGTTAATCAGAAAAAAACAATCGTGAACCTCTCACTGGGACACCCTGTATGTTTTGCGAGTTGTTTCCTGGTAAGCATGGGAAAGGATGCGAAATTCCAAACCCCAAAAACTTTTCTAGAAGAGGGGAATTCCACGTTTCTTACCCCTTGTCGTCCACTATTGGGAACACATAGAAGCTTGAAACTACATACTGTATGCATCCGACATTATTATTATAAATTCTGATTAGAAACCAGTTTCATGTGAATAATTTTTCACAACTGCAAATCTGGAAACCCCGAATTTAGTCTCCGGTGCACCGCGGTCTGTGTGAAACATCACGTTCCCGCTTGGGGGCGCATGTGACCAATCAGCAT
>OZ038446.1:754581-755835 GCA_964036265.1 Daptonema setosum | reverse complement strand
CATACCTATACAGTGATTATTAATCTAATGATTACCGTACATCTACAGTGATTAATCTAATGATTACCGAACTTATACAGTGATTAATAGAATGATTACAGTTCCTATAAAGTGATTAATCTTGTGTTGTGTGAACGAAGGTGCTTGTACTTAATTAACCGGACGCCTTTTTTGGCCAATTTTGTACACTATGAGAAAGTAAATAGTAAAAACGTTTGGCTCATCTGTGACTGTTTGTGTCGAAAATGTGGAAAATTTGGTGTCTAATGAGGGGGAACCTAATCTGTGTTTCGGCAGTAAATTAACATCTTTGAAACAAAGAACATACATACGTCAAACATTAGAAAATCATTTTTGACATTGAAAACGAAACTAAATTCATCCATGATTTGTGAAACGAATATGAAACTAGCAGTTTTGAGAGCACTCACTCACTCACTCACTCACTCACTCACTCACTCACTCACTCACTCACTCACTCACTCACTCACTCACTCACTCACTCACTCACTCACTCACTCACTCACTCACTCACTCACTCACTCACTCACTCACTCACTCACTCACTCACTCACTCACTCACTCACTCACTCACTCACTCACTCACTCACTCACTCACTCACTCACTCAATCACTCACTCACTCACTCACTCACTCACTTCCTCACTTCCTCACTCACTCACTCACTCACTCACTCACTCACTCACTCACTCACTCACTCAATCACTCACTCACTCACTTACTCGCTCAACCACTCGAAAACTAACATGATCTTTTTTACAAAGTGGCATAAATAAAATGCATTTTTTAGTTGTCTCCTTATATTCTAGTTTCACCTTTAGTAAAAAGTACCGATTACTAAAGGTGAAGTGCAGGCGCTACAAACTTTTCAAGTTTTGTATTTTTTTATTCACTTGAGCACAAAAATAAAAAACACAGATCAGATGTTATGTTATGCTCCTTGTTTAAAGTTTCCGACAATAAGATTTTCATCAATAAAACTGTTTGGAAATCGCTTGTAGAGGTACATAACTTCAAACTCAGCATCGTTAATATGATGCTGGATGAAGTTAACGTTTTGTTTGTGGTTGTCATCATAACGACTGTGGCGGCATCAAACGCAATTAAAAATGGTAACCTTTGTGCGTCTTGTTTCAGTGAGTTAAAGTTAAACTACGTTAGTGTTACAGAGAGCAAATGTTATGGTGAGTTATTTTTACAGTGATTTAATGTTACAGAAAGTTATTGTTAAAG
>OZ038446.1:734581-749581 GCA_964036265.1 Daptonema setosum | reverse complement strand
TTCTTCCGAAAATGCGAAATATTCGTAACAGATTCCAAACATCGCATCGCATTTATGGAATGCGCTACTCACTGTTTCATACACACACACACACACGGCTCTCTTGAAGTAGCGAGCCTGATTTTTCTTCGCGAACATAACGGTTCATGGTGCAAACAAAAATACTGAATCTCGTTATGCTATAGCTCATTTAATGGCTTTAGATTTGGTTCCACTCATGGCAATAGATCTGGTAAAGGTGATTGGAAGCTATTTTTTGTAAGGCTGACGTTCTCCGTGCTGAATTTTCATTCATGATGCTATCGTTTTGAGGCGCAAACAATGTACTGGATCTCAAAATACCATAGCGCATTATTGGCACATGGCTTCAATTTAGGTTCCATTTCACAATAAATCTGGTTAGGCGGAACAGACTCTGGAAAAAACATCAGGGGGATGTTTGGCTGTTTCATTACATAATATATCCTGAATGGCTAAAAATTCACTATACAGATTGACTCATAATTAAATTACAGGGTGACAAAAAAATCACCTAAGCAGAGTGGCCGTTTACAATTCTTCAGATAAATCAGTTTTTTTGGGGATAAAAGTGTCTAGAATTCACCAACAAGCATGCTTGGAGACTAGCTACTTATGTACAAGTCGTCAACACTTTTTTGTTCAAATTCATCACGCCAATTAGTTTGACACAACCTGCCGGTTATGGGAGCACAATTGGCCTTATCAAAGTCCGGTTTACGGTGAGAAGGTTCAAGATCTGAGCACAAGAGTAAGTTCAGTATGTCATGGCATGGCAAGTTGACGAGTTGGAAGTGTTATCATCTGATATTGACCAAATCCAGGAACAGTTTGGACAGATGTTTTGCTTCTTTCACTGTTTCCCTGAAGGGATTCCAGGTTATATCATTATAGTTGAAGTCCCCGAATATAATCTTCTCCTCCATATTGAAATTGGCTAGTTATTTATAAAGATAGGCGTTTTGTATACTACTGACAGTGAGAATCGTTCTGTTGGTAGTATAATTGTTAGTGAAATAGCCTCGAAGTCATTGCAGTTAATTCTAGAAAAGAACTAAATCTGATTCGGCATTACTTTTTTGAGAAAAAATATCATGATGCCACCACCATTACCATGTTTCTGATTCATGCGACATGTTTTGAAATAGTGAGTTAAGATGTTATCGATGGTTGAGTCATAGTGAGTGAGTGAGTGGGTGAGTGAGTGAGTGAGTGAGTGAGTGAGTGAGTGAGTGAGTGAGTGAACTATACAGCGTCTGGATTCTTTCAGCTCGACCATAACAATATCAACGCAACACTCGCACATAATTTCGATTTGTGTTCTCGATATGATTGCAATCTAGCGAATGTGCCCTATGATGTGACGTCCGTGATGCACTACCCACGGGTTAACTGATATCTTTGCATCCACTAACTCACTCCCTCCCTCACTCGCTCACTCACTCACTCACTCACTCACTCACTCACTCACTCACTCACTCACTCACTCACTCACTCACTCACTCACTCACTCACTCACTCACTCACTCACTCACTCACTCACTCACTCACTCACTCACTCACTCACTCACTCACTCACTCACTCACTCACTCACTCACTCACTCACTCACTCACTCACTCACTCACTCACTCACTCACTCACTCACTCACTCACTCACTCACTCACTCACTCACTCACTCACTCACTCACTCACTCACTCACTCACTCACTCACTCACTCACTCACTCACTCACTCACTCACTCACTCACTCACTCACTCACTCACTCACTCACTCACTCACTCACTCACTCACTCACTCACTCACTCACACACTCACTCACTCACTCACTCTTGCAATGCATCAACCTGCAGAAAGCGTTTGCTGTGAATGCAGATCGAGCAACGATGATCGCCAAGCACACGACAAACGAGGATCTGGTCGGCACTGGGCTTACACTTACGCAAAACGACTGGAAGAAAATCAACGATTTGTACTGTCGTGGTTAGACCATATTGAAACAACTAGCGGACGAGATTGAAAAGTGCAGTTTGATCCCTAACTGCAAACTCCCCCTCGTTGACGAAATTCAACTCCCAAAAAACCAACGAAAAGAGCAAAAAACGTTATTTTCAGTGTTTCAGCACTCTAAATACCTGTGCAATTGACTTGCGAAAAAAACCGAGCTGATAACAATCTGATTAGCTAATTACAAGCTATTTTGGGATTGAGTAAAGTATGCTTTGCCGTTAAAAAGTATAAGTTTAAATGATTGTAAAAAAAAATTACAGGTTCGTGTCCCGGCATGCATAATTCGTGCGGTCAGAGTCAGTCGAACGGCTACGTCAACCCCAACAACTGTAGGCAGTGTTTCTGTGTCGATGGTTTGGAAGCTGTGGCCAATGGTTGTACGAATGCAGTACCAGGTTGCACTTGAACGATCTGGTAAAGTAAATTTTTTTGGCATCCTCTGTTAAGTGGTCCAGGCGCCGGCTTCGGGAACCCGATGGTACCGGTTCGGCCCCCCGGGTATAAACACTGCGAATTCAAAAACGTTGTTAACGATCAGTGATTGTGAATAGGGTGACTGTTACTTTTTTATTCGTGGTTTACTATCCAACTTTGTTATAATGGCTTAAAAGCTGAAAATAGTAAGTTTAAAAAAAACAATTGTTGAACTCTAACTCGATGTTGTTTGGCAGACTTCCAATGTGGAGCGTTGATGATAGCCACGAGCCTCTGGTCAACGCTCACGTTCGAGCAGATCGACAAGACACCGAGTGAACCTCAGTGCACTTACGTGATAGAGGTGGATACTTTGCAATTCTTACTCGGTCATTTCAAACGTTTACTCACTCCCTCCCTCACTCACTCACTCACTCACTCGCTCACTCACTCACTCACTCACCCACCCACTCACTCACTCACTCACTCACTCACTCACTCACTCACTCACTCACTCACTCACTCACTCACTCACTCACTCACTCACTCACTCACTCACTCACTCACTCACTCACTCACTCACTCACTCACTCACTCACTCACTCACTCACTCACTCACTCACTCACTCACTCACTCACTCACTCACTCACTCGCTCACTCGCTCACTTACTCACCCATTCACTCAATGCAGGCACCACCGGGACAAACGGTAACCATTCTGGGCACCGACGACTTTATAAGTTCTCCATTAGGAAATTCAATAGACAAATGCCTTGGTGGTGTGCTTGAGGTCAGGACCAATACAGCTGACCTTTCAATGCCGGAACACGGGTGAGTATGGGAGTTAACGATTAAGGGGGTGTTTGTGTAAGTGCTTGAATTAGTGGATGGGATGAAGAAATGTTACAAACCATAAGAAGTTCATGGAGGCATACATCTTGTATGAAAAACTTGAGAATTGAACCCGCCTGCAAGGAAAGCACTCTGGCATCGCGCTTCATGGCTGTTAATACATTACTATAAATACGCTTAGCTGCATACAATACTATAAATCCGTGCGCGGGTATCCAATGCTTAGCACAGTGCCTAGGCTACAACACTAGAACACATACTTAACTAACGGCCTAACGATGGTTATCGGGGGTTCGCATAAAGTAATAGTGATGCTGCTCGAGAGTAACCAAAAGTAAAAATTCTGCAGGGTTCGTGAATGTTGCGAGTGCAACAGTACATACGTGAATAAGGAACTCTGTCATCAGAGTATGTACAGCGAAGTGACTTATGTAACTGCGGAGTGGCTTACTGTAACCACGGAGTGGCTTACTCTAACTGCGGAGTGACATAGTGTAACTACGGAGTGACCGAACATAAAGCCGCGTTTATACTCCAGCGTAAGCCGTAGTTCTACGATATATATACGCCTGACTACGGGTCAACCGTTTATACTCGCTCACGCGTAGATTTGCATTCTCATCATGCGTAGGCTCCACCTCCTGCTTACGCATAAAATTTGTTCCTGTACGCTCAATATCAATTGATTTGATATTCTACGCGTAGATAAGTAAGGGAATTCGAAGAAAAACATTCAAAAATATTAAAATATGTTGGGAAATCAATTCTAAGGCATAAGAAATTCATTTTACTCGCGAAAAATTGCTGAGGAGTTGTTTTCGAAGATGTTCAAATGTCTCTAAATTTCTGTATGGGCTAATTTCAGGTGATTTAAGCGGTTTCTGACGCTCGAAAAAATCAGAGTTCTTCTCACTGTTGTTGAAAACCTATAAATGAAGTTATTGAAGAAAAATAACTTCGATTGGTCATCACGCCGCTATGCAGATTTCGGCCCTTGCCCCCGTAGACTCCCGTAGACTCCGTCCCCACTACGCTATGGCTTAAGCTGAAGTATAAACAGGGCTTAACTGCGGAGTGGCTTACTGTAACTGCGGAGTGGCTTACTCTATCTGCAGAGTGACATGTTTTAGTTTTAGCTAAGGAGTGACTCACTGTAACTACGGAGTGACATAATGTAACTGCGGAGTGACTTACTGTAACTGCAGAATGATTTAATGTAACTGTGGAGTGAAGTATTCTAACCACGGAGTGAATTATTGTAACCGCAGAGTGACTTATGTAACCGCGGAGTGACTTACTCTAACTGCGGAGTGAATTATTGTAATCGCGAAGCGACTTATGAAACTGCGGAATTACGTTCTCTAACCGCGGAATGGCTTTCTCTTACTGCGGAGTAACATAGTGAAACTGTGGAGTGGCTCACTATATTTGCGGAGTGACATTCTGTATCCACGGAGTGGCTTACTGTAACTGCGGAGCGGCTTACTCTAACTGCAGAGTGACATGGTTTAGCTAAGGAGTGGCTTACTGTAACTGCGTAGTGACATAGTTTAACTGCGGAGTGGCTTACTGTAACTGCGGAGTGACATATTGTAACTGCGGAGTGGCTTACTGTAACTGCGGAGTGGCTAACTCAAACTGCCGAGTGTTTTAGTGTAGCTGCGGAGTGGCTCAATGTAACTGCGGAGTGATATACTGTAACTGTGGAGTGACTTATTGTAACTTTTGAATGACTTACTGTAACTGCGGAGTGTTTTATCCTAACCGCGGAGTGACTTATGTAACTGTGAAGTGACTAACTGTAACTGCGGAGTGACTCACTATAACTGCGGAGTGATTTATTGTAACCGCGGAGTGACTTATGTAATTCCGGAGTGAATTACTGTGACTGCGGAGTGATTTATTGTAACTGCGGAGTGAGTTATTGTAACCGCGTAGTGAATTATTGTAATCGCGAAGTGACATAGTGTAACTGCATAGTAACTTACTGTAGCTGCAGAGTGGCTTACTGTAACTGCGGAGTGATTTATTGTAACCGCGGAGTGACTTATGTAACTGCGGAGTGACTTACTGTAACTGCGGAGTGACTTACTGTAACTGCGGAGTGACTTACTATAACTGCATAGGGATTTATTGTAACCGCGGAGTGACTTATGTAACTGCGGAGTGACTTACTGTAACCGCGGATTGGCTTACTTCAACTGTTGAGTGACAAAGTGTAACTGCGGAGTGACTTACAGTAACTGCGGAGTGACTTATTGTAACTGTTGAGTGACTTACTGTAACTGCGGAGTGTTTTATTGTAACCGCGGAGTGACTTATGAAACTTTGGGGTGACTAACTGTAACTGCGGAGTGACTCATTATAACTGCGAAGTGATTTATTGTAACTGCGGAGTGACTTACTGTAACAACGGAGTGATTTATTGTAACCGCGCTGTTAATTATTGTATTCGCGGAGTGACTTATGTAAGTGCGGAGAGACTTACTGTAACTTCGGAGTGATTTACTTTAACTGCGGAGTGAATAATTGTAACCGCGGAGTGAATTATTGTAACCGCGGAGTGACTTATGTAACTGCGGAGTGACTTACTGTAACTGCGGAGTGAAGTTTTGTAACCGCGAAGTGACTTATGTAACTGCGGAGTGACCCTCTCTAACCGCGGAATGGCTTACTCTTACTACGGAGTAACATAGTGAAACTGTGGAGTGGCTCACTATATTTGCGGAGTGACATTCTGTAACCGCGGAGTGGCTTACTGTAACTGCAGAGTGACATGGTTTAGCTAAGGAGTGGCTTACTGTAACTGCGGAGTGACATAGTTTAACTGCGGAGTGACCGAGTGTAACTGCGGAGTGGCTTATTGTAACCGCGGAGTGGCATACTCTAACTAAGGAGTGACATAATGTAACCGCGGATTGGCTTACGCTAACTGTGGAGTGACATATTGTAACTGCGGAGTGGCTTACTGTAACTGCGGAGTGACTTACTGTAACAACGGAGTGAATTATTGTAACCACGGAGTGAATTATTGTAACCGCAGAATGACTTATGTAACTGCGGAGAGACTTACTGTAACTGCGGAGTGAAGTTCTGTAACCGCGAAGTGACTTATGTAACTGCGGAGTGACACTCTCCAACCGCGGAATGGCTTGCTCTAACTGCGGAGTGACACAGTGAAACTGTGGAGTGGCTCACTGTATTTGCGGAGTGACACTCTGTAACCGCGGTGTGACATTCTGTAACCGCGGAGTATCTTACTCTAACTGCAGAGTGACATAGTGTAACTGAAGGGTGACCTAGTGTAACTGCGGATTGGCTTACTGTAACTGCGGAGTGGCTTACTCTAGCTGCAGAGTGACATGGTTTAGCTAAGGAGTGGCTTACTGTGACTGCGGAGTGGCTTACTCTAACTGCAGAGTGACATGGTTTAGCTAAGGAGTGGCTCACTGTAACTGCGGAGTGACATAATATAACTGCGGAGTGACTTACTGTAACTGCGGAGTGATTTACTAAAACTGTGGAGTGAAGTATTCTAACCGCAGAGTGAGTTATTGTAACCGCGGAGTGACTTATATAACCGCGGAGTGACTAACTGTAACTGCGGAGTGAATTATTGTAACCGCGAAGTGATTTATGCAACTGCGGAGTGACACTCTCTAACCGCGGAGTGGCTTACTCTAACTGCGGTAATTGCGGAGTGACATAGTGAAACTGTGGAGTGGCTCACTGTTTTTGCGGAGTGAAATAATAAAACTGCGGAGTGACTTACTGTAACTGCGGAGTGACTTAATGTAACAACGGAGTAAATTGTTGTAGCCGCGGAATGACTCACATAACTGCGAAGTGGATTACTGTAGCCGCGGAGTGGCATACTCTAACTGCGGAGTGACATTCTGTTACCGCGTTGTGGCTTACTGTAACTGCGGAGTGGCTTACTCTAACTGCGGTGTGATGTAGTGTAGCTGCGGAGTGGATTAATGTAATTGCGGAGCGGCTTACTCTAACTGCGGAGTGATGTAGTGTAACCACGGAGTGGCTTACTGTAACTATGGAGTGACACTCTGTAACCGCGGAGTGGCTTACTCTAACTATGGAGTGTTATAGTGTAACTGCGGAGTGGCTTACTGTTACTGCGGAGTGGCTTACTCTAACTGCGGAGTGATGTAGTGTAGCTGCGGAGTGGCTTAATGTAACTGCGGAGTGACATAGTGTAACTGAGTGAGTGCGTGAGTGAGTGAGTGAGTGAGGTGAGTGAGTGAGTGAGTGAGTGAGTGAGTGAGTGAGTGAGTGAGTGAGTACGCTACAGCTTCTGCCGAAATGACATGTCTGGAAAGACGTTCACATCAACTGGTCGTCGCGCCCTCGTAATCTATCGATATGTCGGACGTTTCAATAACCGTAACACCATCACCATATATTACAAAGTAACGGGAGACGGTCCACGTGAGTTTTACTGACTGACTGACTGACTGACTGACTGACTGACTGACTGAAACACTCCCTGAATGACTGACTGACTCTAGTGGTAATTATGAAGGTAATAGTCAGAAAATACACAGTGTTGGGCCATTAATTTTCACACGCTTTCAGATGTTCATAACGGCTGTGTTTGTATTATTACGTTTTCATTAGAGTATTTCACATATGTGTTCAAGTTATCTTGTATGAGTTTTTAGGTGATTATGAAACTTATATCGGCCAACACACGATAAAAACTAGAAAAAGTCGCATGCGACAAAAAAAGACGCCAACTGCACAGCTTAATAACATGTTCAGTACGGCAGCTATGTTGATATTATGAAGTTTTCCTTTTTGGGTTATCTCACAAATTTGTTCAAGTTGTCATGTATGAATTCAAATCTGATTATCACTTTTCTATCGGCCAGCAAAGGATACAACCCGAAAAGTTGCATGCGACATAAAACAGACGAATAATGCACAACTTAGATAGTATAACTTATTCTCATTTATTAACTCTTAGGTTAATTTCAACAGTTTATCATATCAAAAATGCTTCCTGACCAATATAATAGAGACAAAAATGCTCAATGGGTCTACGTTCATAATGGACCGCGGATTCCTGCCGATCATTGAACGAAGATTTCGGTAGGCGTGAGTTCCCGAGACAAAACTTTATTTTTCTTTTGGGCACCAAAAAAACTAAAAATGTTTTAATCAGCTAAAATTTCATACATGATAACTTGAACACACTTGTTAAATCCACTGAAACGGAAACCTTCATCATATAAACACAGCGTCGGTTATGAATATCTTATTAAGCGGTGCAGATGGCGTCTGTTTTTGGTCGCATGCAACTTTTTCGAATTTTATCGTGTGCTGGCCGATCAGCCAAAATTTTATATTGACGACTTGAACACATATGAGTCGATGCACGCAAGAATCGACGGTAGATGTGGCTTTTTTGAAAAAAATCGAAATTTTGAAATGCGTGTTAAAATCGATATTTATAGATTGGAAACTATAGTTTTAGATAAATAGATATTGTTTGCGCTTAAAAATTTCAGTTTAAACAAATTTTGATAGGTTTTCTGGCCGTCCGAATATGTGCCAAAATTAGACGATTTCACGCGTGATCGCGCGTGTTGTTTGCCTTCTAATTTTTGATTTTTAGGTTTTTTATGTTGTTATATAATCTTATTACACTGTTTACATCTATGTTTACTAGGGACTGCAGCCCGGTATTGGGCCCGGGGATTCTGCTCGAGTTGTGCTTCTGTGCGCGCTGCGCGCGCTTTACCGGGTATTCTGCCGAGTATTCTGCCGAGAATTAGGGCCGAGTATTAGAGATCTGGGTATTAGATTGTTGTACTACATTGTTAAACACTGCTCTATTGAACCAGTTAGTTTGGTGGAAGGTAATCTATCGAGCCAGTTTCAAAGTGTATGCACAATGACAGGATTATAATGTAGTAGTGGATTAAAATTTTTTGATTCTTCTAATTGAGAACGGGATTCATAACTGAGCAACACGCAATGTCAATAATTTTGAAATATACCAGTCGTGAAACGTGAACAAAAATTTACATTTTTATAAATTTATATTTAGTGTCGTTTTGGAAAGTAATCTATTGCCGTTGCAATGAATATCCCGTGGAAATAATATATTGAGCCATTAGGAACTTCCCGTGGAAAGTAATCGATTGCCGTTGCAATGAATATCCCGTGGAAATAATCTATTGAGCCATTTTGAAGCTTCCCGTGGAAAGTAATCTATTACCGTTGCGTTGATCATTGCATGTAAAAATACTATTTAAAAAAGTATTACTTTCAGTATTGGATATATCCCGTGGACACTAAAATCAGATTAATTTAGCATATGAATAATCTATTGAGCCATTAGGAACTTCCCGTGGAAAGTAATCGCTTGCCGTTGCAATGAATATCCCGTGGAAATAATCTATTGAGCCATTTTGAAGCTTCCCGTGGAAAGTAATCTATTACCGTTGCGTTGATCATTGCATGTAAAAATACTATTTAAAAAAGTATTACTTTCAGTATTGGATATATCCCGTGGACACTAAAATCAGATTAATTTAGCATATGAATAATCTATTCAGCCATTAGGAACTTCCCGTGGAAAGTAATCGATTGCCGTTGCAATGAATATCCCGTGGAAATAATATATTGAGCCATTAGGAACCTTCCGTGGAAAGTAATCTATTGCCGTTGCAATGAATATCCCGTGGAAATAATCTATTGAGCCATTTTGAAGCTTCCCGTGGAAAGTAATCTATTACCGTTGCGTTGATCATTGCATGTAAAAATATTGTTTAAAAAAATATTACTTTCAGTATTGGATATATCCCGTGGACACTAAAATCAGATTAATTTAGCATATGAATAATCTATTGAGCCATTAGGAACTTCCCGTGGAAAGTAATCGATTGCCGTTGCAATGAATATCCCGTGGAAATAATCTATTGAGCCATT
Organism: Daptonema setosum; assembly: GCA_964036265.1. Lineage (NCBI taxonomy): Eukaryota > Metazoa > Nematoda > Chromadorea > Monhysterida > Xyalidae > Daptonema > Daptonema setosum. The sequence continues at coordinate 739,331 of OZ038446.1, read as the reverse complement.
TTGAAGCTTCCCGTGGAAAGTAATCTATTACCTTTACCGTTGCGTTGATCATTGCATGTAAAAATATTATTTAAAAAAAGTATTACTTTCAGTATTGGATATATCCCGTGGACACTAAAATCAGATTAATTTAGCATATGAATAATCTATTCAGCCACTAGGAACTTCCACTCAGATTAATTTAGCATATGAATAATCTATTCAGCCATTAGGAACTTCCCGTGGAAAGTAATCGATTGCCGTTGCAATGAATATCCCGTGGAAATAATATATTGAGCCATTAGGAACCTTCCGTGGAAAGTAATCTATTGCCGTTGCAATGAATATCCCGTGGAAATAATCTATTGAGCCATTTTGAAGCTTCCCGTGGAAAGTAATCTATTACCGTTGCGTTGATCATTGCATGTAAAAATATTATTTAAAAAAATATTACTTTCAGTATTTGATATATCCCGTGGACACTAAAATCAGATTAATTTAGCATATGAATAATCTATTGAGCCATTAGGAACTTCCCGTGGAAAGTAATCGATTGCCGTTGCAATGAATATCCCGTGGAAATAATCTATTGAGCCATTTTGAAGCTTCCCGTGGAAAGTAATCTATTACCGTTGCGTTGATCATTGCATGTAAAAATATTATTTAAAAAAAAGTATTACTTTCAGTATTGGATATATCCCGTGGACACTAAAATCAGATTAATTTAGCATATGAATAATATATTCAGCCATTGGGAACTTCCCGTGGAAAGTAATCGATTGCCGTTGCAATGAATATCCCGTGGAAATAATATATTGAGCCATTAGGAACCTTCCGTGGAAAGTAATCTATTGCCGTTGCAATGAATATCCTGTGGAAATAATCTATTGTGCCATTTTGAAGCTTCCCGTGGAAAGTAATCTATTACCGAACTAAACAGGCTTTTGTCCCATTTCATAAAATGGGGACATACGTAAAAACAGGCTTTTGTCCCCATTTATTTAAATGGGGACAGTTGTGAAAACAGGCCGCTGGTCGCTACTGAAACATTAGCTCGTTTAGACTCTTGAAACATTAACTCATTTATAACTTTAATGTATGAAACATTAGCTCGTTTTGACGTTAATATAATAAACTGCGTTTTGTCCCCATTTCTTAGAATGGGACATCAGTTTTCTACTGAAACATTAGCTCGTGAAACATTAACCCACTATCGGACTGAAACATTAGCTCGTGAAACATTAAATTACTATCGGCCTACTCCAGACTGCTATTGCTGCACCATACGTGAAAACAGTGCTCGTCGCTGATTGGCTGTGGTTGCCCGTAGCAACTGTGGTTAACCGGGCTGGCGTTAACTGTGGTAAACCGGGCTGGCGTTACAGACAGACGCACACTGTTTCATTATAGTATTAGATGTGTGTTATCAAGAAAAACAAATTAGGAAAAAAATTAAGTACGGAGGGAGTATAAAGAAAAGTTCGGACACGAAATTCACCCATTACCCTCGGATGAATCTGGCATTCTGAAGATGTAGTCTTGTGAAGAATTCTTTCAACAACCTATACAAAAAATTTGATTGGATGTCCCACCTCACAAATCGAAATTTTCTGGTTTGAAAAAGTCACATAGTGGCGTAGTTAAACTCCCACATCCAGATATTTCGAGCGCGTATTCTGTATTTTGGATTCAGAATTCAAACATGCCGTGGGGTTCATTTATGGTGTTTTGGGACCTACTGTGAGAGCGTATCAATACTGCAAAGCCGTTTTGTTCAGTCTTGCATAAATTTGAAAAAATCCGGATTTCAAGATTTTTGCTGAAAATTGAATATCTGCGTTCAACAAGCGCTTTTAGTCATACTGAACGATAACGTCGGCGTGTGTTAATGGGAGTAAAATATTCTGAATCTAAACATCATTGCCCACATTTTGAGCTCTAGAAGTTATGTTTTGAAGCTTTTTTCAATTATGTAACAATTACTTAAAATAAATTATTGTTAAGGAAAAAAGAAAAAAAATTGTCGAGTTGTCCATTGAGGTCAAATAAAATTTGTTACCCTCAAAGCGACCTCGAACAGTCAATTTGAGTGATGCCCCAAATCATCAACTTTAATAAAATATCATTACAAAAACGAGAAACATGTTTGTTTCTGAAAAAAGCGCAAAATTTGGAATAACTCTATAGTTAATTTTTCAGAAAAGCATAAGTAACTCGATTTTGAAGAGGGTGTGGAACGATGGAAGGGGTAAAAATCATATTTATCGAAAATTTGAAGTCAGGGACATCATCCCACAAACACGGCTCGAGCTCGCTTTGAGGGTAAAAATTTTATTTGACCTCAGAGTGGACAACTCGACAATTTTTTTCTTTTTTCTTTAACAAAATTTTATTTCAAGTAATTGTTACATAATTGAAAAAAGCTTCAAAACATAACTTCTAGAGCTCAAAATGCGGGCAATGAAGTTTAGATTCAGAATATTTTATTCCCATTAACACACGCCGACGTTATCGTTCAGTAGGACTAAAATGCGCTTTTTGAACGCAGATATTCAATTTTCAGCGAAAATCTTGATATTCGTTTTTTTTTTAATTTATGCAAGACTGAACAAAACGGCTTTGCAGTATTGATACGCTCTCATAGTAGGTCCCAAAACACCATAAATGAACCACGGCATGTTTGAATTCTGAATCCAAAATACAGAATACGCGCTCGAAATATCTGGATGTGGGAGTTTAACTACGCCACTAGGTGACTTTTTCAAACCAGAAAATTTTGATTTGTGAGGTGGGAAATCCAATCAAATTTTTTGTATAGGTGATTGAAATAATTCTTCACAAGACTACATCTTCAGAATGCCAGATTCCTCCGAGGGTAATGGGTAAAATTCGTGTCCGAACTTTTCTTTATACTCCCTCCGTACTTATTTTTTTTCGTAATTTGTTTTTCTTGATAACACACATAAACATAGATGTAAACAGTGTAATAAGATTATATAACAACATAAAAAACCTAAAAATCAAAAATTAGAAGGCAAACAACACGCGCGATCACGCGTGAAATCGTCTAATTTTGGCACATTTTCGGACGGCCAGAAAACCTAACAAAATTTGTTTAAACTGAAATTTTTAAGCGCAAACAACTTTTATTTGGCTAGAACCAACATTTCTAATCCAAAAGTGTATATTTTAATGTATATTTTAAAATTTCGAAATTTTTCAAAAAAGCCCAAGCTTGTGAACGCATGCGTTGATTCTTTCGTGCATCCACTCATATATGTGAAATACCTTGGAAATGGAAACTTCATAACATAAACACACCCACCGTTATGAACCTCTAAAATTGTGTGAAAGTTTATGGGCCACGCGTAATACAATGTATTAAATTAGCAGAATACATAAACAGTTTGACTGGTACCAGAAAGATTGGTTCCTGAATTTTTTTTTACAAAAGTGATTTAGTATTATCATTAACCTGGAAACTAAAAGTTTATGCACAAATAAATGAAAAGAGAATTACATGAGTGGAGAATTTGTACAACAAAAATATTGAAACCGATTCCATCATTTTGGCAGGCAGTTATTATATCAGTCAATACACTCATTGAACTCATTATACTCATATAGCTCATTATACTCATTGAGCTCATTATACTCATATAGCTCATTATGCTCGTCGAGCTCATTATACTCATTAAGCTCATTATAATTATTGAGCTCATTATACTCATTGAGCTCATTATACACATAGAGCTCATTATACTCATTGAGCTCATTCTACTCACTCAGCTCCAAGGAAAGATCCACCCGTCGTTTTATCGGGCGGTTGTAGAGACGAAGACAGAAAGTGCAGCTTCTGGACCCACATGGGCGAGTGCCGGAAAAACCCGGGCTTTATGAACCGGCATTGCCAGAGGTCCTGCAATAGATGCTGAGTGATATACAATGTGAGACAGTGATGTAGTTCGCTGTAGTATTCTCAATTGATGAGAAGATTGACTTTGATAACTCGACTATTTCATCGGTGACTTTCTCTGTTTGTTACTTCTACAAACATCGAATTTTGATGTCCACTCCATGCCTTTCTAACGAGCGAACTTGAATTGATTTTGTCGTGATTTTATTTAAACTGAATAAAATTTAAATATTTTTTTATTTTTTTTATCCTCTATTTTATTTACTTGAACTGACCGCACAAAAAGGACTAAAAAGTTAGTCGTGGCGTGATTGCATGACACAATAAAAAAAAATATGTAATAAGCAAACAAATTTAAATCCCGGTAGAAGAAAATAGTATAATTAGAAAAAAAATTGTATATCGATAAAAGCGGAAATCACCGGATATGTTTTTAAACTTTAAATTAAAAAAAATTGATGTTTAATTATGTAAGATGAAATAAGAAGAAAATATGGAAAATAATAATTGGAGGCTAACAATAATAAAATAAAATCAAAAAAATTGTTTCTAGAAAAGGTAGATAAGGTTAATATGGTAAAATAAGCCTGAAATATAGCTTTACTCACTTACTCATTCACTCACTCACTCACTCACTCACTCACTCACTCACTCACTCACTCACTCACTCACTCACTCACTCACTCACTCACTCACTCACTCACTCACTCACTCACTCACTCTCACTCACTCACTCACTCTCACTCACTCACTCACTCACTCACTCACTCACTCACTCACTCACTCACTCACTCACTCACTCACTCACTCACTCACTCACTCACTCACTCACTCACTCACTCACTCACTCACTCA
>OZ038446.1:723915-734381 GCA_964036265.1 Daptonema setosum | reverse complement strand
TCTGCTAATTTAATACATCGTATTTACATATATACAGGGTGTCCCACGTAACTTGCAATATTCTGCGAGGCCGCCAAAATTTTTGTGGTTGAGCTATCTATATATAAATTAGACAATGTATGTGTGTCACGCTTTGGGTATAAATAAAGCGAAAGAACAGCAAAACACCTTTTGTTTTTCGATGTCAGAATCAAAATAAATCATCACGTCCCCTTCAGTTGTTTTTCAAATCTGACCTCTAACTCAACCGGCATTGACGTGTTGGAAGTTCATAATTACTCTTAATTGGTGTACTCAACTCTTATTGCGAAGTCATCAACATCCGTTCAACTGATTTTCAAACCTGAAACCTCAACATTCATGAAGGTCAGTCATAATAATGGCCTTTCATGAGCAATTTTATTGATTCACGCAATAATTTGTTTTTAACAAACGGTGCAATCATCAATACCCTCCCATTCATGAAACTGGAAAACTGAAAGACCTTAACTAAAATGCCGCCTAATATTTTGGTAGTGGAAATAAAAACTTTTTTAACTAAAAAAGATCGGGTAAAGTTTGAATATTTCAACTGGTCTTCCTTCACTACGAATTATCCGAAGATTCTAATTGTTTTATACGGGATGGGTAAAACATGATTCTTCATTATAGAAAATAGCGTTCCACGGGTTCTTTTTAGTGTGATCCCGGAGTTGAATTATTCTCAAAACAACAAATATTTAAACAATAAACTCCGAACTTAATGTGTCGGGTAAGTTTAATGTACTGAAGTCTCGGGTCGGGTAGCGAGTTTTCAACGGAAGGCTGTGTTGTTTTTCTAGAAATATTGTTAGAAGTTTTAACTTAGAACTACACATATGAATCAATGATAATTTGAGTTGCATAGCAACGGGTTCGTGGTACTTACATATAACGAAGCTAATTTTGTATGTTGACGGGTTTACATCGATAATATTTTTTGTAAACTTAACACTCAGTTGCGTAGCAACGGGTTTACCCTAGTTGGAAAAATTAAAAAAGCAAATGAAAGCCCATTTTATAAAGTTTTTTTCGCCGCATACTAGAAATTCATAGCTATCACGCAGATCGAGATATTTCCATTTCCCTAAAAGTAGTCATTTTCAGTTATGAATTTTCAGTGGGCTCGGTGATCAACAGTACCGGTTGAAACCTATTTGAATGGCTTGAATTTGTCAAGAAAATTGAAAACTGATCATTTCCCGTGTAATTAAATGTAAAAAGGTAGTTTTCTGATTCAAAATGTGTCTTGTGTTTGTGATGCTTGTCTTTTGATGACCCCTGCGTGGTTTCAATCGATTATCCAACGTGTAAATATGTCTCATCGTGATTTAAAACAAAAATTTGTTAATAATACTGTGTTTCTAGAACAATTTTTAGAGCCCCCCGATGAGACATCAAAAACTTGAAATGACTATCTCTGGAAAAGTAGCCATAACTTGAGAACCGTTTGTACAATAAACCTCTGGTAGATGGCAAACAAAACTTTACAAACTGGACTACCATTTGCTTTTTTAATTTTCAAATTAGCTTCACCACAAAAATTTTTGTGGCCTCGCAGAATATTGCAAGTTACGTAACACCCTATAGACATATAAATTTGTGTGGCCCATAAATTTTCACACGAATTTAGAGGTTCAAAACGGTGGCTGTGTTTATGTTATAAAGTTTCCATTTCCAAGGTATTTCACATATACAGGGTGGGCCAAAAAACCATGTGAGTTTGAACGTTAATAACTCGAACTATAATTAACCGATTCGATTGTTCTTGTTCTCATTTGAAAGCCAATACGTTTACTTAAAATTCCTCTAAATTTAGTCATGTTTTATACAGTTGTCCTCAAGTTACAGAAGAAACCCCCAAAAATCGTGTTTTTGGATGAGAAAAACCGGATTTTTTGGTTTAGCAAAATGTTCCTTTTGGGCAACGAATTTCTAAATTTGAAAAGTTCAATAAGGAATATAGAGTTTGTTGAGCTCAATTCTATTTTGGAAACTCTGGAATACCATATTTAGTGCTTGAAAAAAAATCGTGGCGGTCGGCGCCACCATTGACAAATTTAACCCTGAGCTCGGGCTTTGGTGGTTGAGGAAAATGATCAAATCGAGTGTACAATTCATTTATCTTTGATCAACAAGGTTTAACTAGTTGTTATTTGATGCATTTAATTTATTCATAAACTGAAATACCCGTTTACAGTTTTAAAACACAATACCCGGGCATTTCGATGACTTTTTCGCTAAAAATACACGATTTTTTTTTAAAATTTTCTTTTGTTACTTCTGGGCAACTCCATAAAACACAACTAAAATAAAAGGGATTTTAAGTTGAAATATTGGCTTTCAAATGAGGACAAAAACGATTGAATCGGTTGTTTATAGATCGAGTTATTCACGTTCAAAATCGTATGGTTTTTTTGGCCCACCCTGTATGTGTTCCATTCGTCAAAATAAAATTTCAGCTGATCGGCCAGCACACGATAAAAACCGAAAAAGTTGCATGCGACCAAAAACAGACGCCATCTGCACCGCTTAGTAGGATATTCATAACCGATGCTGTGTTTATATGACGAAGTTTTCCATGTCAGTGTATATCACAAATGTGTTAAAGTTATTGATTTTTTTTAATTTTTAAAAATGAATTTTTTGCTAATTAAGGCATTTTTCGTTTTTCTGGTGCCCAAAAGAAAAAATAAAGTTTTGTCTCGGGAAAACACGCCCACCGAAATCTTCGTTCAATGATCGGCAGGAATCCATGGTTCATTATGAAGGTTGACCCATTGAGCAATTTTGTCTCTATTATATTGTTCAGAAAGCATTTTTGATATGATAAACTGTTGAAATTAACCTAAGAGTTAACAAATGAGAATAAGTTATACTATCTAAGTTGTGCATTATCGTCTGTTTTTATTGTCACATTCAACTTTTCGGGTTGTATCCTTTGCAGGCCGATAGAAAAGTAATAATCAAATTTGAATTCATACATGAAAACTTGAACAAATTTGTGAGATAACCCGAAATGGAAAACTTCATAATATCAACATAGCTGCCGTAATGAACATGTTATTAAGCTGTGCAGTTGGCGTCTGTTTTTTTGTCGCATGCGACTTTTTTCAGTTTTTATCGTGTGCTGGCCGATAAAAGTTTCATAAACACATAAAAATTCATACAAGGTAACTTGAACACATTTGTGAAATACTCTGATAAAAACGTAATAATACAAACACATCCGTTATGAACATCTGAAAGCGTGTGAAAATTAATGGCCCAACACTGTGTATTTTCTCATTATTACCTTTATAATTACCACTAGAGTCAGTCAGTCATTCAGGGAGTGTTTAGGTCAGTCAGTCAGTCAGTCAATAAAACTCACGTGGACCGTCTCCCGTTATTTTGTAGTATATGGTGATGGTGTTACGGTTATTGAAACGTCCGACATATCGATGGATTACGAGGGCGCGACGACCAGTTGATGTGAACGTCTTTCCAGACATGTCATTTCGGCAGAAACTGTAGCGTACTCACTCACTCACTCACTCACTCACTCACTCACTCACTCACTCACTCACTCACTCACTCACTCACTCAATCACTCACTCACTCACTCACTCACTCACTCACTCACTCACTCACTCACTCACTCACTCACTCACTCACTCACTCACTCACTCACTCACTCACTCACTCACTCACTCACTCACTCACTCACTCACTCACTCACTCACTCACTCACTCACTCACTCACTCACTCACTCACTCACTCACTCATTAATTCACTCACTCACTCACTTACTCACTCTCTCACTCACTCACTCATTCACTCACTCACTCACTCACTCACTCACTCACTCACTCACTCACTCATTCATTTCCTCACTCACTCACTCAGCTGAACTGGCATAGACTCGCAAGTTAGTCACTCCAACAAGCCACTCTGCAGTCATTGAGTCACTCCGCGGTTACAATAATTTACTCCGTTTTTACAGTAAGTCACTCCGCATATACATTAATCCACTCCGCAGCTACACTACATCACTCCGCAGTTAGAGTAAGCCACTCCGCAGTTACATAAATCACTTCGCGGTTACAATAATTCACTCCGCAGCTACAGTTAGTCACTCCGCGGTTACATAAATTACTCCGCGGTTACAATAATTCACTCTGCGGTTAGAATACTTCACTCCACAGTTACAGTAAATCACTCCGCAATTACATTAAGCCACTCCGCAGCTACACTACAACACTCCGCAGTTAGAGTAAGTCACTCCGCAGTTACAGTAAGCCACTCCGCAGTTACACTATGTCACTCCACAGTTAGAGTAAGCCACTCCGCGGTTACAGAGAGTGTAACTCCATAGTTACAGTAAGCCACTCCACGGTTACATAAGTCACTCCGCGGTTACAATAATTCACTCTCCGGTTAGAATACTTCACTCCACAGTTACAGTAAATCACTCCGCAGTTACAGTAAGTCACTCCGCAGTTACATTATGTCACTCCGCAGTTACAGTGAGCCACTCCTTAGCTAAACCATGTCAGTCTGCAGTTAGAGTAAGCCACTCCGCAGTCACAGTAAGCCACTCCTTAGCTAAACCATGTCACTCTGCAGTTAGAGTAAGCCACTCCGCAGTTACAGTAAGCCACTCCGCAGTTACACTAGGTCACCCTTCAGTTACACTATGTCACTCCGCAGTTAGAGTAAGATACTCCGCGGTTACAGAATGTCACACCGCGGTTACAGAGTGTCACTCCGCAAATACAGTGAGCCACTCCACAGTTTCACTATGTCACTCCGCAGTTAGAGTAAGCCATTCCACGGTTAGAGAGTGTCACTCCGCAGGTACATAAGTCACTTCGCGGTTACAAAACTTCACTCCGCAGTTACAGTAAGTCTCTCCGCAGTTACATAAGTCACTCCGCGGTTACAATAATTCACTCCGTGGTTACAATAATTCACTCCGTTGTTACAGTAAGTCACTCCGCAGTTACAGTAAGTCACTCCGCAGTTTTAATATGTCACTCCGCAAATAGAGTGAGCCACTCCAAAATTTCACTATGTCACTCCACAGTTAGAGTAAGCCACTCCGCGGTTAGAGAGTGTCACTCCGCAGTTACATAAGTCAATTCGCGGTTACAATAATTTACTCCGCAGTTACAGTAAGTCACTCCGCAGTTAAATAAGTCACTTTGCGATTACAATAACTCACTCCGCGGGTACAATAACTCACTCCGCAGTTACAATAAATCACTCCGCAGTCACAGTAAGTCACTGCGGAATTACATTAGTCACTCCGTGGTTACAATAAATCACTCCGCAGTTATAGTGAGTCACTCCGCAGTTACAGTTAGTCACTCCACAGTTACATAAGTCACTCCGCGGTTACAATAAAACACTCCGCAGTTACTGTAAGTCATTCAAAAGTTACAATAAGTCACTCCGCAGTTACAGTAAGTCACTCCGCAGTTACAATATGTCACTCCACAGTTAGCGTAAGCCAATCCGCGGTTACAGAATGTCACTCCGCAGTTAGAGTACGCCACTCCGCGGTTACATAAAGCCACTCCGCACTTACACTCGGTCACTCCGCGGTTAAACTATGTCACTCCGCAGTTACAGTAAGACACTCCTTAGCTAAACGATGTCACTCTGCAGTTAGAGTAAGCCACTTCGCAGTTACAGTAAGCCACTCCGCAGTTACACTAGGTCACTCCGCAGTTACACTATGTCACTCCGCAGTTAGAGTAAGCCAAACCGCGGTTACAGAATGTCACTCCGTGGTTACAGAGTGTCACTCCGCAAATATAGTGAGCCACTCCACAGTTTCACTATGTCACTCCGCAGTTAGAGTAAGCCATTCCGCGGTTAGAGAGTGTCACTCCGCAGTTACATAAGTCACTTCGCGGTTACAAAACTTCACTCCGCAGTTACAGTAAGTCCCTCCGCAGTTACATAAGTCACTCCGCGGTTACAATAATTCACTCCGCGGTTACAGTTATTCACTCCACAGTTACAGTAAATCACTCGCAGTTACAGTAAGTCTCTCCCGCACTCACATAAGTCACTCCGCGAATACAATAATTAACTCCGCGGTTTTAATAAATCACTCCGTTGTTACAGTAAGTCCACTCCGCAGTTACAATAAATCACTCCGAAGTTATAGTGAGTCACTCCGCAGTTACAGTTAGTCACCCCAAAGTTTCATAAGTCTCTCCGCGGTTACAATAAAACACCCCGCAGTTACTGTAAGTCACTCAACAGTTACAATAAGTAACTCCGCAGTTACTGTAAGTCACTCCGCAGTTACACTTTGTCACTCCGCAGTTACATAGAGCCCACTCCGCAGCTACACTACAACACTCCGCAGTTACAATATGTCACTCCACAGTTAGAGTAAGCCAATCCGCGGTTACAGAATGTCACTCCGCAGTTGGAGTACGCCACTCCGCGGTTACAATAAGTCACTCTGCAGTTATATGAATCTCTCCGCGGTTATAATAATATACTCCATTGTTACAGTAAGTCACTCCGCAGTTACAGTAAGTCACTCCGCAGTTACATAAGTCACTCCGCGGTTTACAATAAATCCCTCTGCAGTTATAGTAAGTCACTCCGCAGTTACAGTAAGTCACTCCGCAGTTACAGTAAGGTCACTCCGCAGTTACATAAGTCACTCCGCGGTTACAATAAATCACTTCGCAGTAACAGTAAGTCACTCTGCAGTTACAGTAAGTTTGCTATGCATTTACACTATTCCCCGCCACTCCGCAGTTACATTGAGCCACTCCGCATCTACACTACACAGGGCTGTGGGACTTAATTAAAAAGTACTTTTTTTAGGTGCCACTTAATTTTTTTTCCATTTTAAAAGTGCCACTCTTGAATTTGTCGCCTGAAAAATAAGTGGCACTGAATTCCAGAATTTGAATTTAGTACCAAGATATTATTTTCGTGCTTATTAATTTCTCTACGGCTAAGGTCGTAGATTGGCTAAAATTGGCTAAAAGTAAAGAATTTTGGATTCTGTCAATTTATCACTAAGAAATCCATAGTATTTTACATAGTTGAAAAATAAATTCTGGTACTAAAAGAAAAGTTTTACAAACAATAAGTGGCACTTAAAAAATGTCCCGTTTTTTCAAGTGCCACTTAATGAGGTACTTAATTCCCGGGACTTTTAGCCCTGGTACTTTTAATTAAGTCCCCCAGCCCTGACACTACATCACTACGTAGTTAGAGTAAGCCACTCCGCAGTTACAGTAAGCCACTCCGCAGTTACAGTATGTCACTCCACAGTTAGAGTAAGCCACTCCGCGGTTACAGAGTGTCACTTCGTGGTTACAGTAAGCCACTTCGCAGTTACAGTATGTCACTCCGCAGTTAGAGTACGCCACTCCGCAGTTTTAATATGTCACTCCGCAGTTATAAAAGTCACTCCGCTGTTAGAGTACGCCACTCCGTGGTTACAGTAAGTCACTCCGCAGTTACATAAGTCACTCCGCTGTACATACTCTGATGACAGAGTTTCCTTATTCACGTACTGTTGCACTCGCAACATTTACGAACCCCGCAGAATTTTTACTTTTGGTTACTCTCGAGCAGCATCACTATTACTTTATGCGAACCCCCGATAACCATCGTTAGGCCGTTAGTTAAGTATGTGTTCTAGTGTTGTAGCCTAGGCACTGTGCTGAGCATTGGATACCCGCGCACGGATTATAGTATTGTATGCAGCTAAGCGTATTTATAGTAATGCATTAACAGCCATGAAGCGCGATGCCAGAGTGCTTTCCTTGAAGGCGGGTTCAATTCTGAAGTTTTTTCATACAAGATGTATGGTATGCCTCCATAAACTTCTTATGGTTTGTAACATTTCCTCATCCCATCCACTAATTCAAGCACTTACACAAACCCTCGTCACCCACTTAATCGTTAACTCCCATACTCACCCGTGTTCCGGTATTGAAAGGTCAGCTGTATTGGTCCTGACCTCAAGCACACCACCAAGGCATTTGTCTATTGAATTTCCTAATGGAGAACTTATAAAGTCGTCGGTGCCCAGAATGGTCACCGTTTGTCCCGGGTGGCGCCTGCATTGAGTGAATGGGTGAGTAAGTGAGCGACGTGAGCGAGTGAGTGAGTGAGTGAGTGAGTGAGTGAGTGAGTGAGTGAGTGAGTGAGTGAGGGAGGGAGTGAGTTAGTGGATGCAAAGATATCAGCTAACCCGTGGGTAGTGCATCACGGACGTCACATCATAGGGCACATTCGCTAGATTGCAACCATATCGAGAACACAAATCGAAATTATGTGCGAGTGTTGCGTTGATATTGTTATGGTCGAGCTGAAAGGAATCAGACGATGTATAGTTTACTCACTCACTAACTCACTCACTCACTCACTCACCCACTCACTCACTCACTATGACTCAACTATCGATAACATCTTAACTCACTATTTCTAAACATGTCGCATGAATCAGAAACATGGTAATAGTGGTGGCATCAAGATATTTTTTCTCAAAAAAGTAATGCCGAATCAGATTTAGTCCTTTTCTAGAATTAACTGCAATGTCTTCGAGGCTATTTCACTATTAATTATACTACCTACAGAACGATTCTCACTGTCAGTAGTATACAAAACGCCTATTATCTTTATAAATAACGTGCATAATTTCAATATGGAGGAGAAGATTATATTTGGGGACTTCAACTATGATGATATAACCTGGAATGCCTTCAGGGAAACAGTTGAAAGAAGCAAAACATCTGTTCAAACTGTTCCTGGATTTGGTCAATATCAGATGATAACATTTCCAACTCGTCAACTTGCCATGACATACTGAACTTACGCTTGTGCTCAGATCTTGCGATCGTCTTCGAAACGGTCAGTCAAACCATTTGGCTATCCCAGTGGTCGTAGCTACTGTACCATGTATCAGGTTGCATGTACTCACCGCAATTCATTTTGCGCTCACATGTATCTCGTCTGTGATTTGACTAATGAAGCGATGATGATGATGATCAATAAATTTTTTTTTCTTAAAACATCTATTCTAAAACAAACTTTTCTTTCTCACCGTAAACCGGACTTTGATAAGGCCAATTGTGCTCCCATGACCGGCTGGTTGTGTCAAACTAATTGGCGTGTTGAATTTGAAAAAAAGGTGGACGACTTGTATGTAGCTAGTCTCCAAGCATGCCTTGTTGGTGAGTTCTAGACACTTTTATCCCCAAAAAACTGGTTTATCTGAAGAATTGTAAACGGCCACTCTGCAAAAGTGAATTTTTGGTCACCCTGTAATTGAATTATGAGTCACCCTGTATAGTGAATTTTCAGCCATTCAGGATATATTCTGTAATGAAACAGCCATACATCCCCCTGATGTTTTTTTCAGAGTCTGTTCCGCCTAACCAGATTTATTTGGAAATGGAACCTAAATTGAAGCCATGTGCCAATGATGCGCTATGGTATTTTGAGATCCAGTACAACGTTTGCGCCTTAAAACGTTAGCATCATGAATGAAAATTCAACACGGAGAACGTCAGATTTACACTAACAAAAAATGGCTTCCAATCACCCTCATCATTGTGAAATGGAACCAAACCTAGCCATAAAATGAGCTATAGCATATCGAGATTCAGTATTTTTGTTTGCACCTTAAACCATTATGTTCGTGAAGAAAACTCAGATCGCTACTTCAAGAGAGCCGTGTATGTGTGTGTGTGTGTGTGTGTGTGTGTGTGTGTACAAAATAGTGGGTAACGCATTTCATAAATGCGACGTTTAAAAAATGCAATATTTCGCATTTTCGGAAAAAAACTAAGTGCTTACGTTTTGAGTACGCCTGAGCTTGTGCCACATCTTGCGCGTTTGCTTGCAATTGAAAAAACTATGTTTTTGCTATACCCAGGTTTATACCCGATGAAAAGTTTATATAATGATTATTTCAGGGTTAAAACAAACTTTCGGGTCAAATCATAAACATTTCGCTACCGCTACTAAGTACTACGATGATCCTGCAAAATAACTGACCTCCACTAACTATATAGTTGTGCCTTGTTGGCACGTCCTCTCCTTTCTAGATATGGGAAAATAAATACTCAAGTATACTCACTCACTCACTCACACACCGTCACGTGTTGATCACGATCCGGACGACTGTGCTCATGATAAACTCCCAAGGCGTGCAGCAGCTCATGAAACGCTGTACCATACTGAAATACATAATCAGTATGTTGTCAGGAAGCGTCAGTTATTTGTTGTATGTTAGACTGTGTCAATTACTTGGTGGCCAACCAGGGAATATAAGTTATTTCTTACATCACATTCACACTCAGGGAGTGTAAATTATTGGTGTACCCATATCTGCGGGACTATATAAAAGGGATCGTTCGTTTGCGGAAGTTTGTGCGGATTGTTTGTTTGCGAAACTGTATGGATCGGATTTTTT
>OZ038446.1:706415-711415 GCA_964036265.1 Daptonema setosum | reverse complement strand
TGTAGCAAAACTCCAAACTTCATAAATTTTCCTAGAATTTTCTCTAAACACCAGAATTTTCTGTCACCAAAACTATGTACATATGTCCCCGTGTTTTATTTACAATTTTTTACTTGGATTTTTTCCCATTAATTGAAGTCATCGAGCCACACTAATACCATATCAGAATGGTGTTTTCGTAGTGGCCGGAGAGTTGAATAAACTGACGGGCAATGGCAGAAACCCCAGAGCAACGCGTCAGAATCAGTATCTCAAGTCAGGTTTCGAACTTAGGACCGCCTGTTTTTTAGGCTGGCGTCCTATGCACTAGACTAGACAGGCGACAAGTTAAGAAAAAGATCCTTGTTCAGAAGGTATGTACAGAACACACATCCATGTCTAACATGTGGCTCACTTCAGTACTCAGTTCAGCTATTCTAGACTTTTCTTCAAAGGAATTTGCCAATTTGTCGTCTGAAAACGTCTGTTTACGGATATCAACTAAACGACGGCCACCAACCTCGTTGACAGGATTCAGCCAGTCGGCATGACAGCCAGCCAGCATCACAAACATGACCAACACATTCACTTCAATCAAAGCCATTGTCAAGCTGGTGAATCAAAACGCGTCGTCGACTCTACAGGATGGGCCAAAAAACGACGAAACTTTGATCTGATATAAAAATGGCTGTGTGCTTTTTTCACAATTGTTGTGTTCACTATATGTTAACAACATATAAACTTAGTTCTATTGAGAATTTCGTTCCGATCGGTTCGGGTTTGAGAGAATTGCGCACGTTTTACTGAAAAAGTTGCTCGCTCGTTTTTACAACAGCCATATACGATAAATTGTCTCTAGGATAAGATTTGTCACTGAAATATGGACTTCTGTTGTTTTGAGCTATTTTCAGTTCAGTTGAGAAAGTGAGAAAGTGAGAAAGTCGCTTTTACAACAGTTTGACTCATTTAAAGCCTGTTTCTTGGCATCTTCCTAATGGGCATTGAGATTTGAGAATGAGTTGAAATAAATCGTTAAAAATTGACATTTCAAGAGAGTGATTGAAAAAAGCCGTTATGTTTATTTTTTGGTTGGCTACATTTCTTTTGAAATCTTCCCATCGTTCTTTAGCGAAAAATATTATAAAAGTTCACTTGTGATACTTCGTCATGACAAACGTGTTCTAAACCGACGCTTAATAAGATGAACATGATGAATATAAAATTATTGCAACAATTTAGTACATTAAAATTATTGTTATCTTGCTAACTTATTTAGAACATTAAATTCGAAAAAAAACATCAACTTAACTCATCAAATAGCCACTACAAAAAATGGTAGTGGCTCGAAAAGCGGCAAGATACAATTTTGTACAGCAAATGAAAAAAATTAAAGAGATATAATTGAAATATTCATTTGTATCTGTCGGAAGCTTTCGCAAGAACGCGATGGTTTTTTGGTCGGTAACTTTGTGGCCTTGAAGTGCATGTGTTCTATCGCAAGTTTTCATTTCCGTTCGGTAACTAGAGCTTGAAAAAAAGTTTATAAAAAATATGCTTGCGGTTAGATGAATAACTGTACGTTTCTTGCAACTGACCTACTGTACCGTTAGCCGTCTTCAACAAAAATATGAACATTTTACATATCGCATAAATATGAGCACATCAAAAAAAAAGAAACTGACATGTTTTTACTTCGACCAAAACGAAAAATCGAAAAATCTTACACAACAGTTGAACAATCAAGTATTAAAGAAATGATTGTCATCATTATTTATTAACCGCATTCTAGTATACTTCATGTCGAGACCATCCTATTCCTATTACATCCTTTATAATGTCTTTATACAAACATTACCTTATGTTGGATTGACTATACCTTAGTGTTGTACCTATACCTACGTGTTATAATTTACATACATACAGTATAACATATGCTATTCTTATACGTGGTCATTCATAGTCATTTAGTCATTCTGTCGGTTGATGCAGCGAGTCTGGTTCAGTGTGGTAAACTAAATAAAGATGTAATTTGAGGAACGAGGCTAAGCGTGGACTTGGTTGATACATATCAGTAGCTCAATAAACCTACATATAACCGTTGAAACATCCTAATACAAATAACAAGTCTTGTATTTTATTACTGACGACCGACGTGAGACTTGTACGCTTTACTGGCGCCGTCTAAATTAGATACTGATATGTAGCCAAAGTCCTGTAGGTTTTATTTCAGATGATTTTGTGAATTGTTGAATGATATAGCGAATTGAATTGAAATATTGGATTCTCGCCTATTGCGACATATTGAATCCCGATTCGTGCTGAAGATGCTGTGTGCGGCGACTACAAGCGATGGTGATGTGAAATCAGGTTTGAATTTTGATGGAGTGGGACTCCATGATTACTGTGTGGTGAATACTGAGTCGTGTGTTGAGCCTAACATCGGACTGCCTGTGGGCGTCAAGAATTTTATGGTTGAATCAGAAATGGTTCAAGCCATAGGCAGACTTGGTCTGGCCATGAACACGGGGTGTTCAGAGATGTTTGGGCGGGTGGAGCCAGACGGACTTGGCCGCCAAAAATGTTTTCACGATTCAAGTTTTGTTGTTGAAATAGACTCGGTGACTGGCAAACATGTGTTGTTTGGCCGCAAAGAATTTTTCAACCTTGTCGATAAAATTTTCGTCAGTGATAATGAGTGGTATTTGGATGTGTTGATCATGGTTGTGGAGCGTACCATCGATGTGAAATTTTTCGGTAATGACGATGTTAAACCAGATTTTCTTGGTAAATTTTGTTGGGTTTGTAAAGTGGGTCAATCAATTTTCGATCAGGCAGCTGGCGAAAAATCGAAAGTGTTTGATGTTGAATCTGGGATTTTTTCTAGTGTAGATGAAAGTGAAAGTGAGTCAAGTTCTGATGTTGTTTTTGAGTCAGATGGTGGAACTGAGTGGAATGAGGTTCCATGTACGGGTGGTATCAAAGAAACATCAGGTCGTGTTGATTATGATTATGTACCTGTGAAACCTGGAACAGAGTGTGAAATGAGTGTTGATCTGTCTGAAGTGAAAGGGGAGGGAGTTTTCAAGGTTGGAAAACAATTTTTGAGTAATAAAGTGGTGAAATCAGATTGTGATGACGGTAATGTGAAGTTGTTGAATGCGATTGAAAGCGTATCGGTTTGTAATTCAGAATCTTTGTTGTTGACGAGTAAGTTTGACACGTTCAACGGTAATGACGTGAGTAAGTTTTCTTCGTGGTTCCGTTTGTTGAAGGCGCGTGTTGACGTGTTGGAGGTGTCTGATGATGTAAAAGTCGTGCATTTGTTCAGTTGTCTGTCGGGTGAAGCACGCAATGAGTTTTATGAACATAACAGTGAGTTAATCTGGGATTCTGCAGTGAAATATCTGTGTGATAAATATATGGATCCATTTAAGGATTGCAAGAAGATGGATAAGTTTCGGAGCAGGGTACAGGGTGCACATGAAAGCGTGATCGATTTTGTTTGGAGTCTGAAAAGTTTGTGTCCGTTTAGACCAAACGAGCGTCTGTATGAGGAGAGCCTGATGAATCAGTTGGTTTCTGGTTTGCGTAGTGAAGAGTTCAGAGTGATGGTGGCTGAGAACATGCGCAGTGGTGAATTCAAGTTTGAGGATTTAGTGTTTAAAATGAGAGTGAAAGAGGACGTGCAGAATGAACTGAATGGTGTTTGTGGTGAGAGTCAGAAATGTGTCAAGCTCAAGAAACGAGCGACGTTATTCTGTACGTGGTGTAAACGATTGGGTGACCATAAGGTGGACGATTGTTCAGGTCGACCCAAAATCAATTACACGCAAGATGGTGAATTTTCTAAATATGGTAAATTGTATAATGGTAAGAGCAATTGTAGACAGAATCGGTACACGATCAGATTGTGTTATTCATGTAGAGAAAGTGGTCATTTGGTCGCTCAGTGTCCGTACGCTGATAGATACAGTACAGACAGTGGTTATCGTAAGAATTAACAGTGGTTATCAGTTAAAACCGTCCAGTGGTTATCTGTTGGAGTGAATGTTCAAGATTTTTGTTTTCAGACTTTTTAAAAGTGAACTGGAAAAGGCTTCCAAAAACGAGTTTGCTGTTTTTCATATTTTTTTGTAATTTTGAAAAATTACCTACCCGGGTAGCTCTTGGTAGCTCTGGTGGTTCAGTCATTTTGGATGAATGAGTTTACTAAATTAAATATTTTTCGGTTTTCAAATGATTCATTTCGTTGTCGAAGGGAGGGAAGAATCTTAACTGAATCTTTGTGTTTTAGTGAAACGACGTTTAAAGTAGTTTTCTAAAATCAAGTCTTGTAAGATTGGCGTAGTTAACGTTTCACGGATGTCACTGGTTGTTGTGTGACATCGAGGTAATTTAGATGTACCGGTAGTGAGTTCACATCTTGTGTACTTCACTTCTACTTCTAATTATTTCTATTTCAGTTAAAGTCATATTTCGTCTATTGATCTACATTACATTGGTACTTATTCTTATTATCGTAATTATTTTATTCTGGTGAGCAGGGCAGGCAGGGCACATTTATTATATTTTTTGTCGGGATAATTATTATCTTATTATAGCTATTACTTATTCGTGGCGAAGGGAGGAGAAATGATTGTCATCATTATTTATTAACCGCATTCTAGTACAAGATACGAAAATGCCAAACGGCAATAAGTGAGTACATATGATTGGTCTAAAATGGCATCTATAGATAGAAAAGGTGAAAACAAGGAATTTAAGACATATAATTTTAAACTGTAAGTAACAATAAAAACAGTAAGATTACAGAGTAATTTATACTAAACTCAATTGGTCAATCATATCAGGCTGCGCATTTTTTTCTGTTAAACTATCAGAGAATGTTGTCTTATTTACTACAAAATAAATTTTAGGATCGGACTTGAACAAACACTCAAGAAAAAAACGTTTTTATAAACAACGTCAATAGGATGTCTTTATAACAACACCTGAACACATACTAATTAGGAAGCTAACTT
>OZ038446.1:690252-700252 GCA_964036265.1 Daptonema setosum | reverse complement strand
ATTCAGCTTGTTAGTTTTGATTAGTGCTAACAATTTATCGTTATTCCGCTTTATAACAAGCTTAAAAACGTTACTTGACTGAAATGACGATTTAATATATGAATATTGTGTGTATAACGGTCACGCTATCGTCTAAGAAAAACCAAAAAGTGACTTGAGTCAAAACGTGAAAAACGGGTATGTTGTAAATTTTGTCATAAAATCGATTTGCGAACTCGATTTGAGAAAAATCAAAATAAAATAACAGAACAAAAAATGTCTAAAGGCCAGTACATACTCCATTATAACACCGTAATATAACATGTTGTGCCATGGAGGCGGAGCCTGTTATGGTGGGTCTACATACTCCCCCATCGTAACATAACACGCATTATAACATGCCGGAAGAAAATCTCTGTTATGGTGTTATTCAAAATAGTTCGAATAACTTTGTCATAAAAAGGAATGAAATTTAGCTTTAAAAATTTTTTTAAACAAACTAAAACTAGACACTGTCATATAAGGTTTTTTTCATCGGTTCAGCGTGATAAACGCTGATTGCATCATCTTTCATTCGTTATATACCCTGTTGAAACGGCAGCTGATGGTCTTTGTTCCCTTGTTTATTTATCCTTTGCAGATTGCTTTCCGCGTAGGCGATTTCCCAGACCCCACAGATTTTTAGAAAATTCACAGTTCTTATGAAAAATCTGGGAAACGAACCCGGGCCACTCGCATGCTAGATAAAGCGTTCTTGCGCTGTGCTACTTAGCCGATGCAACTAAGACGCATATACCCGACTATAACTGGCTCGCTACGCTCGCATGCTTTCTACAGCACAGTGCCTATGCTACAACACGTGCAGGAAGAAATATTGAAATCTCCCCTGCGGGGCCTAACGCGCTTGTCGGTTGCTCGCAGACAGTAAAACTTTACATGGATTAGTAATGTTGCTCGAGAAAAGTCAAATTCGAAAATATGTGGGGTTTGGAACATGCTCCAACATAGATGAGTGAACATAGCCATGAGAAAAAAAATCAAATTAATCTTTGATGGGTCAGAGACACGAAGAAAAACACGCACGCGATCGTTCCAGATGGTTCCAACACCAAAGGCATGAAACATCAGGTAATCCATCCCAAGTCAAGCGAGCTGAGCGACTTTGCAGTTGAGCTACACCATAAAAACGATATTTTCATATCAGGAGGCGAATACAAAACGTTTTGGAGTTTTCTTATTTGAAACAAATGGCTAAATGAATTAAAATTAGAAACTTCATTTTTGGTATGCCGCATTCAAGAAATCAATCGCCTTGTTATGGTGTATTTCCGAACATCCTTCATGCGTCGTAACATATGTAACATTACCTGCCGTAGCATAACTTGCTATGTTATGATGCCTTGTTATGTTACGTGTTATGGTGGAGTATGTACGGGCCTTAAAACCTGGCGCAATTTTTTTTTGAAATCAATATAAACTCGCGATTGTAAAAACATTCGGACTGAGAGATACTCGGTAAAGAAGTGCAAGGTGTTGTTTCACGGACAGCAACCGTTTGAATTCAGTTAGTTTTTTGCTCGATTATTGCAATATGTAGCTTTTGACTACATAAAGCATAAGTACAAACCGTCGGAAAGCTATCGAAAATCTGCAGTCCAATGCGTAACTGAACAAGAAATGTAAAAGTGTACATGAATGTGAAAGAGCTTTCTATTTAATTAATTATTTACTTATTCAGTTATTTAGTCAGTCGTGATATAGAAGGTAAAATAATGACTAACCGCACGAATTCGGACAGCTTGGGTAACTGAATTCGTCTACAGTGTGTGGTGAGCGCGTGCTCCACCACTGTAACTGAATGAACTTTTTCTCGGGGTTTGAGTGATAACGGCCACCAGGTGCTATCGAACAGTAGCAAGCTACCGATAATTTGATAGGCGCCATACCGTCCAGGTTGAACCGAGTAACGCAGGAAGAAAGCCCTGCTCCTCATTCTGCGACCCCGAAGGGATGTAGGATGAGTGATCCTGACTTGGTGTGCATACTTATATCTTCAACCCACCAGCTTATAGTGCGATGTCTTTAACGCCCCTCACCACCAGGGCAGCCAGTCTCAATCAGTGACCGCGGGAATCGAACCCACGACCTAACGCACTTGAGCGTAGCGCGTTAACCAATTGAGCCAAGTGGCCGACTGAACGATTAATGTCGGCGTTCCATAGCTCAGACGTTCAGCATTGGCCTTGACAGCCATACGCCCCAGGCTCGAATCCTGGTGCCACATTTTCGTTCTGACAGTGTTTGGTATTTTGTGATTTTTGTAACACTTATGTTCACTGATCTCTGTACACAAGAATTAAGCAACGAATTTTTTTAATAAAGTTTGATTGAGTAATGCAATATAAAAACCCCAGAATAGTTAAAGAATACCATATCATTCAATAGGTCATAAAGATTGTCTAATTACCGAAAAAACGTTGGCGATTCCAATTCAAAACTGATTATTGAATATTTTTTCTTATGATACTTAGACGCATTGCATGTTTGTTTAACAGGTTCTTAATTTTCCGGAATGAGAAAACAACGTATTCTCAGCATTAGTTTGAACTCTGAGGCCCCTGCGACTCTGCGGCCCCGCAAAACGAATGTTCAAAGAATAAGAAACATGACTGATTTTACAAGCCGGAGTAGTTTGGAATATGGAAAAATAGCAAACTTCGAGTTCAGCAAAGCTGTTCCTAATACTTTTCAGATTCAGTGGCGATACGGTAGCAAAAATTTGAAACGGCCAAAGAGTGGTAATTTAACTTTTTACTCCCGTACGCTCATTTGGAAACTGTACCGGTATTTTTGTCAGAACCCCAAATTCTACTTTCTTATTTTGGATTCAAGGAGAGGCTAAGCTAGACTGTGTTCGGAACCGAGCCTTAGCCGTACGAACAATCAAATGGTTATTAGCTCGTTGGGTCGCACGATGAAAAAAAAACGGTACAGTTTATAAGTATGCCTCCCGTTTCTGTCCGCTAATGTGGATGGGTTGCTAAAAAAGTTTTTTTTATTGTTGGGTTGTCTCACTCTGATTAAGACTTCGCGGGGTACCAATCACAAATGGTGCTTGCCATAAGGCATATCATGGAATCAAGTTCCAAGTCACTTCGGATGTTCAAGGCATATTCTTTAACGACCATCAGCCAGTAGGTAACACTTCTGTTTGACTTGCAACGTGGAACGCAATCGGAAATGGTGTATTGTTTACCTCGATTCAACGTGCGAAATTCAGGTTCAGCACAGCTGTCCTTATCACTTTTCAGACTCAGCGGCAAATCGGAAGAAAAACCAATTGGGTTGTTAAAGCTTGCAACGTCAATGGTACGGTTGCGTACCCACCCCAAACGCAGCCTTGAACTGTCGATTTGATTCTGCGGTGCTTGTGGCATTTTTGAAAACAGATTTTTTCGACTTCACTGTGTTTGCTGGAATATATGTACACAGCCTAGAAAACTGTGTGTATATCCAATACATAATACACGGCGTAGAAACCCGTGTGTTATCAGATAAATTCAGCTTGGGTAACTGAATTCGTCGCGTGCTCCACCACTGTAATTGAATGAACTTTTTATCGGGGTTTGAGTGATAACGGCCACCAGGTGCTATCGAACAGTAGCAAGCTACCGATAATTTGATAGGCGCCATACCGTCCCTGTTGAACCGAGTAACGCAGGAAGAAACCCCTGCTCCTCATTCTGCGACCCCGAATGGGGATCGCATGGGGATGAGTGATCCTGGCTTGATGTGCATACTTAAATCTTCAACCCACCAGCTTATAGTGCGATGTCTTTAACGCCCCTCACCACCAGGGCATCCAGTCTCAATCAGTGACCGTGGGAATCAAACCCA
The DNA here is from genome assembly GCA_964036265.1 of Daptonema setosum. Classification (NCBI taxonomy): domain Eukaryota; kingdom Metazoa; phylum Nematoda; class Chromadorea; order Monhysterida; family Xyalidae; genus Daptonema; species Daptonema setosum. The sequence goes on along the minus strand of OZ038446.1, from coordinate 696,376 downwards.
CGACCTAACGCACTTGAGCGTAGCGCGTTAACCAATTGAGCCACGTGGCCGACTGAATGATTAATGTCGGCGTTCCATAGCTCAGACGTTCAGCATTGGCCTTGACAGCCATACGCCCCAGGCTCGAATCCTGGTGGAACATAGCCACATTTTCGTTCTGACAGTGTTTGGTATTTTGTGATTTTTGTAACACTTATGTTCACTGATCTCTGTACACAAGAATTAAGCAACGAATTTTTTTAATAAAGTTTGATTGAGTGATTCAATATAAAAACCCCAGAATAGTTAAAGAATACCATATCATTCAATAGGTCATAAAGATTGTCTAATTACCGAAAAAACTTTGGCGATTCCAATTCAAAACTGATTATTGAATATTTTTTCTTATGATACTGAGACGCATTGCATGTTTGTTTAACAGGTTCTTAATTTTCCGGAATGGGAAAACAACGTATTTTCCGCATTAGTTTGAACTCTGCCACCCCTGCGACTCTGCGGTCCCGCAAAACGAATGTTCAAAGAATAAAAAACATGACTGATTTTACAAGCCGGAGTAGCTTGGAATATGGTTCATTTTCCCCGCGATCGATTTTATGAAACTTTCATGAAACCGAAATGCATGAAAACCAACCAGAAAAAGGACCATATAAATGTAGATCAGAAAGTCAAACAGGGAAACTGTTAACTATTTTACTTTTCTGTATAACTTTTCCCGCATACCACATAAAAAATTTCCTTGTGTACGAAAGATTGCGGAGTTTATTTGAACTGTATTGCTGGTCGATCTTTATACTGTTCCAAAAAAATAGAAGGTTGAAGTTGAAGTTGCGCCAGTCGTTCGCTCGTTGGTAAGACATGACCATGATCCGATATAATATATCCGGTGTTATTAAAAATCACATATGGAGAAAGTCACCGACAAAATCAGTCTTCTCATCAATTGAGAATACAGTGATCTACGTATATCACTCAGCATTTATTGCAGGACTTCTTACAATTCCAGTTCATGTATCCTGGGTTTATTGTGCAATGGCCATGTAATGCCCAGTTGCTGCAGTTGCTTTCCTCGTCTCTACAACCGCTCGAGGCAGCTGAACAGTGAGTGAGTGAGCGAGTGAGTGAGTGAGTGAATGAGTGAGTGAGTGAGTGAGTGAGTGAGTGAGTGAGTGAGTGAGTGAGTGAGTGAGTGAGTGAGTGAGTGAGTGAGTGAGTGAGTGAATGAGTGAGTGAGTGAGTGAGTGAGTGAGTGAGTGAGTGAGTGAGTGAGTGAGTGAGTGAGTGAGTGAGTGAGTGAGTGAGTGAGTGAGTGAGTGAGTGAGTGTTTTTTTGTTCATTTAGTTAGTTAGTTAGTTAGTTTGCTTGTTAAATAGTAAAATAGTTAGTTAGTTACTGTATGTATTAGTGATAAAGAAGGTGCTTATGACTAACCGCACGCGTTCGGACAGTGTTCATTCATATAGTCAATCCAAAGCGCGCATCCACCCTCCGCCACCCGTGCGTCACACCATGTTGTTGTTGTTGCAGTTGATCTTGGTGTTGTTGGTGTTGTTGGTGTTGTTGTTGTTGTTGTTGTTGTTGTTGTTGTTGTTGTTGTTGCTGTTGATCTTGGTGTCGTTGTTGTTGTTGAACCTGGTTTATGAACATATTGATCAACGAGTACGTTCTTTCCAAATTCGTCCTACTAATTTGATTTGAATAAATTGGCAACGCCGTGTAGCACGTGCGGTGTACATCATTACACCATTTGAAATGAAATGAAGAATACTCTTCATTTGATGACGCAATTCAAGTAAAGTTGCCTTATCCTGATTGAGGGTTGAGTTAAATAGTTGTGCTTAATCAATCATCTGCACTCCATTGTATTTTATTGTAAAACGCTCTAAATTGTAGTTTATTGCAACGGGTTTCCATTGAAAAGTCCGAATTTTTATTTTGAATAACAACCGCAATTATCTGTTAATTTCAAAAAAAATTGTGGCAAGTTATACACAATTATATAGGATACAGTATGTAGTACATTTTGTTTATTTTCCCAAATCAGCAAATCGAGTAAATTTTTATAAAATTTTTCCCGGTACCCCGTTTTTCATGTTTTTTGCACGGTGGCTCCTGAAGCGATAGCGTGAGCGCGCAATTTTGAGCGCAATTTTATAAAGGAACGATGTTCTAAGAGTTTTTCAGTTGAATAACATGATAAAAACTTGTTATAAGACGGATAACACTAAAATTGGTAAATAACAATCATTTAACCAGCATACTGCTAAACCTCCGCATACATCCGCCCGTCGGTGCAGCGGGTTAAATATGTCTTGTAAAACTGTTGCCATTCACATCCTAAAATTGTTATTTTCTCTGATTATGACAGGAATATGACGATGAAGATTTGTGGTGTTATGGAATAGGGTCTGGCGCACCTTTTAAGTCAGTAAGAATATTGAAAAATCGTCCCCGCTCACGAAACATCACCTTTACTACCAATTTATGGTCCGTGTACGTTCTTGTCATTTTTTCTGCATGTGAATATTTTTTTTACTATCGGTCAAACTGAAAAGGTGTGCCACAACCTATTCCATATTATCCTATTCCATTCCAACCAATTTTTATTATCATATTCCCCTGATAATCAGAGAAAAACTAAATTTTAGGATGATAATGGCAAAAAATTTTCAAGACATAACCGCTGCACCGACTGTTTGTGAATACAAGCATGCGTTAGAGCAGGGAGCTTGGTTTTCCCTTTGTGAAAGTTTGCTTATCATGTTTGTCCGTATTCAACACCGACGTGGTGATGTGGTTACCGCAGCAGAATATTGTAACTCACCGTATTTCACCGTTAATTAGCGGTTCTTTTTTTCTGGGTAAATTAGTCTCTCACATGAAGAAAAAATCACGCTCCCTGTGAGCCGATGCAACTAAAACGCATATACCCGACTATTACTGGCTCGCTACGCTCGCATGCTTTATACAGCACAGTGCCTATGCTACAACACGTGCAGGAAGAAATATTGAAATCTCCCCTGCGGGGCCTAACGGGCTTGTCGGTTGCTCGCAGACAGTAAAACTTTATATGGATTAGTAATGTTGCTCGAAAAAAGTCAAACTCAAAAATCTGTGGGGTTTGTGAACATGCTCCAACAGATGAGTGAACATAGCCATGAGCAAAAAATCAAATTAATCTTTGATGGGCCAGAGACACAAAGAAAAACTACGCACGCGATCGTTCCAGATGGTTCCAACACCAAAGGCATGAAACATCAGGTAATCCATTCCAAGTCAAGCGAGCTGAGCGACATTGCAGTTGAGCTACAGCATAAAAACGATATGTTCATATCAGGAGGCGAATACAAAACGTTTTGGAGTTTTCTTATTTGAAACAAATGGCTAAATGAATTAAAATTAGAAACTTCATTTTTGGTATGCTGCATTAAAGAAATCAATCGCCTTGTTATGGTGGATTTCCATACATCCTTCATGCGTCGTAACATAACATTACCTGCCGTAGCATAACTTGCTATGTTATGATGCCTTGTTATGTTACGTGTTATGGTGGAGTATGTACGGGCCTTAAAACCTCGCGCATTTTTTTGAAATCAATAGAAACTCGCGATTGTAAAAACATTCGGACTTCGAGACACTCGGTAAAGAAGTGCAAGGTGTTGTTTCACGGACAGCAACCGTTTGAACTCAGTTAGTTTTTTTGCTCGATTATTGCAATATGTAGCTTTTGAATACACAAAGCATAAGTACAAACCGTCGGAAAGCTATCGAAAATCTGCAGTCCAATGCGTAACTGAACAAGAAATGTAAAAGTGTACATGAATGTGAAAGAGCTTTCTATTTAATTAATTATTTACTTATTCAGTTTAGTTATTCGTGGTTTAGAAGGTAAATAATGACTAACCGCACGAATTCGGACAGTTTTCATTCATCCAGTCAATCCAATGAACGCACCAGCCCTGCGCCACTTTTGAACCACAAAATGTTGTTGTTGATGCGATCTTTTTAAGTTCTATTCGAAACTTTTTGATTTCCTCTTCCGTTAAAGGCTGAAATTTTTAGAGTTGTAAAATTTGAGTGAGTCAATTGAACCCTTTGCATTGAATTCAAGCCACGCAAATATAGTTTTTCAGAGGTTTCTTGTTACCCAGAACGTTTTTCGCGCGCAATGCGGGAGCCGCGCGTAATTTTTCGAAAGAAATTATCGTTTTTTTCACATGCGAATTTTCTACGATACGGTTATAGCGCTCATTTCATTGCACTGGTGTGTAATATAAATGCTTTTTGATATCAAGGTACCTCGACCAAGCTTTACCTGCACTGCCTTTTTTTCCACGGTAATCGGTTGGGTAAGTTGCTTCTTCAATTCGGCGGGCGAGATATTCTGCTGAAAGTATGATTCTAAAATCAGTCAATCAGTCGATCGAACAATCAATCAATCAGTCAATCATTCAATCAGTGAATTAGTCAATCAGTGTATCTAACATTTGTTTGACTCCAATGACCACTGCCAACGGCTACCAGCATGAAGCATGCTAGACTGATGGCAGCGCAGTGACTTATCCACGTCATCACTTTATTTGTTATTTTTCAATGTGTCTGGAATTACATATATTGAAGGGGTAGTACGAAAACCCCGGGTCCCGGACCCCGGAGATGACATACGATTTCCCCGGGTCGACAAATGAAAATGTACGAAAACCCCCAGGAATTCCCCGGAGAAGTTGACTCCGCCCCCAAATCTCCGGGGTTTGGCACGAAAATGTACGAAAACCCCGGGTCTTCCGGGCCCGGATGAACAAAAAGTTGTAAAAAACCCGGGGTTTTCGTACATTTTTATCCGGGGTCGGGGATTCCCCGGATGAAAATATACGAAAACCCCGGGCCCCGGTCCGGGCATGGGGGTTTTTCTTCATGTTTACGTCCGGGTCCGGGGAAAGTACGAAAACCCCGGGTGATGAAAGTCAAAAAAAAATAATTTTTTTTTCACGTTTTGGCGCGAATTTCAAAATTCTAAACGGGAACGGTTGCGCTCGCGGACCCACACATTTAAGAAAGGCTTATTATAGACCAATGCATCCCAAGAAAGTTACTTAATGTTATATAGTAATACGGTAGACGGCATTGTGAGTTTATACATAATGTTTCACACTGTTTACGGGAATGGTTGTGCTCGTGGACCCACACATTTGGGAACGGCTTAGTATATAACAATGCATGCTTAGAAAGTTACCTAATGTTGTATAGGACTACGGTAGACTGCCTAGCGAGTTTATACAAGATGTTTCACAAACTTTACAGGAATGGTTGCGTTCGTGGACCCACCCGTTTTAGAACGGCTTTGTATAAAACAATGCGTGCGTAGAAAGTTATTTATTGTTGCATAGTATTACGGTAGACTGCATTGTGAGTTTATACATAATGTTTCACACTCTTTACGGGAATGGTTGTGCTCGTGGACCCACACATTTAGAAACGGCTTAGTATATAACAATGCATGCACAGAAAGTTACCTAATGTTGTATAGGACTACGGTAGACTGCCTTGCGAGTTTATACAAGATGTTTCACAATCTTTACGGGAATGGCTGTGCTCGTCGACCCATACATTTAAGAACGGCTTAGTGTATAACAATGCATGCGTGGAAAGTTAATTATTGTTTTAAAGTACTACGGTAGACTGTATTGCGAGTTTATACAAAATGTTTACAAACTTTACCGACTTCTGCGTGGTTTTGACCAATTGTCCTACGTATACTGCTCATGATTGATTATGCAAAAAATTAGAATTGGGTTTACAAGCAGAAAAAACCCATGCGTAAGATTTTTCCTTCAGTGTCAGTTGCATACGAGATTTCATATTCTGAAAATGGTTCAAAGTAAAGCAAATAATTTAATTCTGAAGTGCTTCCATCTTCAGTATAATAACCCGTAATTATAACATTTTTATGCATGTTTCTGATTTAATTACAAGCCTTTTGCCTGGAAGAGGTGAGCGCAGCCAATTTCCCCTGTAAGACTTTTCTCCTTCAACAATGATCGGAAGTGTTACAACGTATTGCATAATGAAATACGAGCAGTATATGTCCTCCCATGATAAAAAAACCGAATTTATGTAATGTTCATTC
>OZ038446.1:646387-690052 GCA_964036265.1 Daptonema setosum | reverse complement strand
GAGTGAGTGAGCGAGTGGATGAGTAAGTGAGTGACTTGTTCACATGTTTACAGAAAACGGCAGGTACCAAACCTCACATAGGCCTTGGTTTGAGTCCAAATAATACGTGGCTTTGGGATGTTGGTCGTCCAATTTTGATTTTGATCACCAAACTTTGGCTCATTTACGAATTCAAGTCCTCATCATGTAAATACTCAATGAATGAAAAAGACTGGCTTGTCAAAACATGTGAACAAAACCGTTCACTAAATTGAAGTGTTCTAGGACTCAACACATTTGAACACGTCTATTACACCATGGAGTTTTGGTGAACCGGGGACCAGTACATCAGGTCTTACTCACTCACTCACTCACTCACTCACTCACCCACTCACTCACTCACTCACTCACTCACTCACTCACTCACTCACTCACTCATTCACTAACTCACTCACTCAATCACGAACTCACTGACCCACCCACTCAGTCACTGACTCACTCGTTCACTCATTCATTTGATCACTTATTCATTTATTATTCAAGATATTTTATAGCTTACGTAACCAACGCTAACGGACTATTGTACGGACAACTAAAAACAGACGGCAGAAGGGCGGTCTGTGAGTTCGGTTAGTGAGTGAAAGAGAGTATGAACAAATCAGTGAATGAGTGAAAGAACGAGTGATTAGTTGAGTGACTGAATAAGCGAGATAATAAGAGTGTGAACAACTCTGAATGAGTGAAAGAACGAGCGAGTAATTGAGTGACTGAATAAGCGAGTGAATGAGAGTGTGAACAAATCTGAATGAGTGAAAGAACGAGTGAGTAAGTGAGTGGCTGAATAAGCGAGTGAATGAGTAAGCGAATGAGTGAAAGAACAATTAAGTAAATGAGTCGCTGAATGAGTGAGTGAACGCGTGAATGAATAAATGACTGAATTAGTGAGAGAATGAGCAAGTTAATGATCGACTGTGCGAGGTAATATTTCCAGATGATCGACGGTTGAAAAGTCCACGTAAAGGTTCTTATTCAAAATTACCACCCACCCTCCACCACTCACTCACTCACTCACTCACTCACTCACTCACTCACTCACTCACTCACTCACTCACTCACTCACTCACTCACTCACTCACTCACTCACTCATTCACTCACTCATTCACTCACTCACTCACTCACTCACTCACTCACTCACTCACGCACTCACTCACTCACTCACTCACTCACTCACTCACTCACTCACTCACTCACTCACTCACTCACTCACTCACTCAATCTCTCACTCACTCACTCATTTAACGATAACAGAAAGCAAGCTGGCAATGTTTGACTTCCGTACTACTTGCATCCAACAAAAGGGTGTGATTCTGGGAGCAAGTTGCTTCTTTTCCACCGACAGCCGACCGTTGTTTTATCCAATAAGATTTGCTACACGCGACGACGTGGCCGTGATCCATTTGTCCAAAGTGCCGGGTGAGTGAGTGAGTGAGTGAGTGAGTGAGTGAGTGAGTGAGTGAGTGAGTGAGTGAGTGAGTGAGTGAGTGAGTGAGTGAGTGAGTGAGTAAGTGAGTGAGTGAGTGAGTGAGTGAGTGAGTGAGTGAGTGAGTGAGTGAGTGAGTGAGTGAGTGAGTGAGTGAGTGAGTGAGTGAGTGAGTGAGTGAGTGAGTGAGTGAGTGAGTGAGTGAGTGAGTGAGTGAGTGAGTGAGTGAGTGAGTGAGTGAGTGAGTGAGTGAGTGAGTGAGTGAGTGAGTGAGTGAGTGAGTGAGTGAGTGAGTGTGTGAATTAATATTTTTTTGTTCAGGTGCCCGACTGGCGCGCATCTACAGCAACGACGTATTGGATGCCGTCAGCATCTTCCAATTCAACACAAACTTTGTTGGTCACCTCATTCAACAGAATGATTCGACAACTCAATCATTCAGTAAAATACGTTTTATTTTCATTCTCATCTAGACAATCTAAGAAACTGAAATTGTTTGATAAAAGGCTGATCTATAAATGTAGATGCAACTAAAACCATTAGTTTTTAGTTCTGGTGGATTGCTCCGCGATTCGATGCCACCGGCAACCTGATGATGGATGACGGAGTCAAAGTGCCTAATCGATACGACCCTGCTGATCGTTGGAATCACTCACTCACTCATTCACTCACTCATTCACTCACTCACTCACTCACTCACTCACTCACTCACTCACTCACTCACTCACTCACTCACTCACTCACTCACTCACTCACTCACTCATTCGTGTTTCAGTGTTCACGCCTACAATACGAACACCACTTCGTTATTTTGATCAAGCGCCAGCAACGGAGTGCATCATTTACAATAGACAAACGAGACCACACGGAGTTTTCACCAAAATCGAACAATCGTTGTGCAACGAACCACACTCCAGTTTGCTCGAGCTGGGTGAGTGAGAGAGTGAGTGAGTGAGTGAGTGAGTGAGTGAGTGAGTGAGTGAGTGAGTGAGTGAGTGAGTGAGTGAGTGAGTTAGTGAGTGAGTGAGTGAGTGAGTGAGTGAGTGAGTGAGTGAGTGAGTGCGTGAGTGAGTGAGTGGGTGAGTGAGTGATTGAGTGAGTGAGTGAGTGAGTGAGTGAGTGAGTGAGTGAGTGAGTGAGTGAGTGAGTGAGTGAGTGAGTGAGTGAGTGAGTGAGTGAGTGAGTGAGTGAGTGAGTGAGTGAGTGAGTGAGTGAGTGAGTGAGTGAGTGAGTGAGTGAGTGAGTGAGTGAGTGAGTGAGTGAGTGAGTGAGTGAGTGAGTGAGTGAGTGAGTGAGTGAGTGAGTGAGTGAGTGAGTGAGTGAATGAGTGAGTGAATGAGTGAGTAAAATAGTGGGTGAGTAAGTTATTTACATTTATGGTAAACAGTTTCATTCATACAGTGTCACCATCGCGCTTCTATCAATACGAACTTCTGAAAAAAGGCATGAGGCTGGTTTCAAATGACCCAAGTTAGTTTATCTTTTGGGTTTTGACTTTTATACTAACTAACTTCGTCTTGAAGAAGTTATTATTATTAAAACACTGGACTGAATCACTGACTTTACTCCAATCGTATATTGAATTGAATGCTTCGCAGAAACGCTGATGTTGACAACAACTGTCATTGGGGTTGGACATCGTTTGTGTGCGAACAGATGTGGCCAAATAGAAGGTCAGTCAGTCATTCAATCAGTCAGTCAGTCAGTCAGTCAGTCAGTCAGTCAGTCAGTCAGTCAGTCAGTCAGTCAGTCAGTCAGTCAGTCAGTCAGTCAGTCAGTCAGTCAGTCAGTCAGTCAGTCAGTCAGTCAGTCAGTCGGTCAGTCAGTAGTCAGTCAGTCAGTCAGTCAGTCAGTAGTCAGTCAGTCAGTCAGTCAGTCAGTCAGTCAGTCAGTCAGTCAGTCAGTCAGTCAGTCAGTCAGTCAGTCAGTCAGTCAGTCAGTCAGTCAGTCAGTCAGGCAATCAGTCAATCATTCAGTCACACCGTCAGTCAGTCAGTCAAACATTCAAGTTCAGGTTGTCTGTCGTTCAACATCGACGAGTCCAGTGGTAAATGCGAGTTGCTGACCATGAAATCGGATGGCGTTGATGCCGGACTTGCTGTTTGGCAGAGTTTGCCAGCTGGAAACAACTACTATCAACGCATTTATTGATTGTTGTTAAAAACATCAACTACAACATCAACAATTTATTTGTTTATTCCTTTATTTGTTCGGGGTTTTTATGAGCAAAACATGATTTTTTTGGTGGGTTTCGCTTTTTGTCAAGTTATTTCAAAGTTATTGGGCCCAACATTTGCTTTCCTTTGATTTTTTCATGTGTAACATACATAGTTGAATATGTAGTCTTTACCCCTCAAAATGACCTTAGCTTCGCCGCCTCTCTGATTTGATATGAGACTTTGAACTACTTATACAAAATAAGAAACCTGTATGGCCAATCACATACTCTCAAGTGGCTGTCGTTACCCCTCAAAAAGACCAGAGCTTCAGCACCTCTCTGTTTGAGATGCGTTTTGGACCTATTAATAGAAATTACAAAACGTGAATGGCTAATAACTTACTCTCAAGTGGCTGTCATTACCCCAACAAAAGAACAGCGCTTCGCCGTTTCCGTGATTTGATATGAGTTTTTGACATATTCCTAAAAGTTTTTGAAACGTGAATGATAAACTGCCAACTCAACTTGACTTTCGTTTACTACTTCCGTTAATTCAGTGAAATAAAATACATTTTATACAGGAGAAAATCAGTTGTGATCAGGAAAATTCCTTGTTTTGAAACAAACAAAGAATTCTTTTTTCCCTTTCTCATCGTCTGTTTGTAAGTCGGTGAGGTATTTAGCGAAAGAACAAATGAAGCAATGAGTGAGTGAGTGAGTGAGTGAGTGAGTGAGTGAGTGAGTGAGTGAGTGAGTGAGTGAGTGAGTGAGTGAAGGCACTCAACAATAGTTAATACAGAAACAACAACAACATGTATTTCTTGGTGGTGATTGTCACACTTTGTTCAACCATTCAGATATGTAGTGAATCAGTCAGTCAATCAGATATGTAGTTAGTCAGTCAGTCGTTCAGTCGGTCAGTCAGTCAGTCAACCAGTCAGTCCCTCGGTTAGAGTCAGTCAGTCAGTCAGTCAGTCAGTCAGTCAGTCAGTCAGTCAGTCAGTCAGTCAGTCAGTCAGTCAGTCAGTCAGTCAGTCAACCAGTCAGTCCCTCGGTTAGAGTCAGTCAGTCAGTCAGTCAGTCAGTCAGTCAGTCAGTCAGTCAGTCAGTCAGTCAGTCAGTCAGTCAGTCAGTCAGTCAGTCAGTCAGTCAGTCAGTCAGTCAGTCAGTCAGTCAGTCAGTCAGTCAGTCAGTCAGTCAGTCAGTCAGTCAGTCAGTCACTCAGTCAGTCAGTCACTCAGTCTCTCAGTGGTACAAATAATAAATGTCCATGATTCATGAAATCAGATGGCGTTGCTGTTTAGCAAATGTTGCAAGCTTGTACTTATAACAACTGCTTCCAACGCATTTATTGATTGAGGTTAACAACAACAACAACAACAACAACAACAACAACAACAACAACAACAACAACAACAACAACAACAACAACAACAACAACAACAACAACAACAAAAACAACAAAAACAACAACAACAACAACAACAACAACAACAACAACAACAACAACAACAACAACAACAACAACAACAACAACAACAACAACAACAACAACAACAACAACAACAACAACAACAACAACAACAACAACAACAACAACAACAACAACAACAACAACAACAACAACAACAACAACAACAACAACAACAACAACAACAACAACAACAACAACAACAACAACAACAACAACAACAATAACGACATCATTCGTGAATCGTGGTGATGTCAATTGAAAATGTTTGGAATGGTTAAGACTCGGGTTACGGTAGGTGTGTGATTTCGCTGCGAAGACGGAAGTCGCTTTCTGAAAGTTTGTTTTGAATAAAAATAAAATAAAATATGGCTTAATATTGTATTAATTAAGTCAGAATTAGAAACCTTATTGTCTGTTCTTGTTTTAGGGAGAAAATCCCGTTAAAATTGGCTCAGAAACATGATTTTTCGGGTCAAGTTTGTCTTTTATCATTTCTCGGTTTTGCGTTTGTTGCTTTCTAAAAGCTGGGTTTCCGAATAATCTCGAGTAATAAGGTTTGTTATTGTTTGAATTGTGTTGTGTGATGTATGTTTTTACTATTTTACTAAAAAATTTCACGAAAATCGGCTGAGAAACGCGATTTTTCTAGTGTGAAGTGTATCCTACTACTACCACACGCGCGGCGTGGCGCTTTCCAAATGGCCGTTTCTTCTAATTATAAGAATTTATACGGTTCTGCTGTTGTTACATATCAAGCCTTTGTATAGTTCAATAATTTCGATTCCAAGAGGACTGTTGAATCGGTTGTGAAAAAACATGGGATTCAAATTTTTTGTTCTGTCACTCGACTTGGACTATTTTTTACTACGCGTGTGTTTAACGCCGTTCGATCCATACACTTTCCTTGTGAAATCTGTTTTCTTTAAAGGAGTCTTGGTTTTTTCAAAATCCAATTTACTCACCCATTCAATCTCTTGCTCACTCTTCTACACTTTGTGAGTCACTCTCATACTCAGAAACTAACCAGTAACGGTCAGGTTGAAGCAAATACCTCCAATCAATTTATATCCGGATATATATGAATATATCCGGATACTATGAAATATATCCGGATACATAGCGAAATCGCAATATATCCGGATATATATCAAAGTATCCGGATATATAAAAAAAACTTGACAATAATATTTTGTCAAGAAGGATATATTTGAAAGTATCCGGATATACACAAATATAACATAACATATATATTAATTTATATATAGTTCTGGCTAATGGTTCGGCTCGTGATCACAAGAGAAACCACGCTGAACACCTCCGCTTCGCGGTGCTAACGTTCCAAGGCGGGGGCATAAAACTTAGGTTTCAGTGTAGGCTTAGGCTTAGGCTTAGCCTTTGGAGAAGGGCTCAGGCGCTACGCGCCCAAGCCCTTCCCAAACTCTAAGCCTAATCCTAAGCCTAAACTGAAAACTAACTCTTAGCCTCATACTCGGCGATCTCGCTTAGAACGAACAGTCTGTGCTAATGACTAAGCCGAAGCCATACAAACAATCAAATGGGCCCTCGCCCTCCAAATGTTAAAAGCTGACAAATTTTAAGCTGACGAATTCCGCAAAAACTAACTTTCGAATATATCCGTATTTACAAAAATATATCCGGATATATATAAATGTATCAGGTTATAAATTTGCCGCAAAAATCATGTATATCAAAGTATCCGGATATATTGCAATTTCGCTATATATCCGGATATATTTCAATATGGTTATGTATCCGGATATATTCATATATATCCGGATATATATTGATTGGAGGTATTTGCTTCAACCCGACCCCAGTAACTTACTCAGTCAGTGACTCACTCATTCGCTCTTTACTCCATCACACACTCACTCATTCACTCCATCATATACACTCATTCATTCACTCACTCAACACACTTGCTCCACACTCATGCATTCACCCCACAGTCCACAAATTCACTCACTCCACACACTCATTCACTCACTCCACACACACTCATTCACTCACTGCATATAGACCAGGGCAATGGATCAGATTTTGGCTGTCCCGGACCTTTCCTCACCAAAAATTTTGCGGGACACCCTTCCCTTCCCTACCATTCATGCTTCAAAGGTACAATTCTTTCATATGCTCAAAGCATGTTGAAAAGTCAGTTTTTTTCTTTGTATATGAGACACGTCATGAAAGCTTGGAAAATTATGGCCTGGGGGAACGGAAACTTCATGTTTCAGAAAATATATTCAGCTGCGCTGCTTTGTATGTATTAACGACAAACACATGGCGCGTAGTGACAAAATTTTGACGTTTCTAGTTTTACTGCTTTGTATTAGAGACGTGTCTTGAAAACTTGATAATTGATTGTGAGTGGCGCTGAAAATTTGGTGTTTTTAGCATTGGTGATCGACTTTAGAAACCTCTTAAAAGCCAAAAACAGATGGCGGACAGCGCCAGGATTTTTACGTTTCTAGTAATACTGTGTTGTATTGGAGACGTGTCTTGAAAGTCCAAGAATCGATTTTAATTGGCATTGAAAAGTTGATGTTCTCAGCATTGGTGCTCGGTTTTAGAAATCTCTTTGAAAAGGCCGAAAACAAATGGCGCATAGCGCCAAAATTTTCAGGTTTTTTAGTATTACTGCTTTGTCTAGAACCCGAGAACAAGTTGCGCTACGCGCAAAAAATTTTACGTTTTCAGCACTACTGTTTTGTATTAGAAGCGTGTCTTGAAAGCTTGAGATTTCATTACAGGTGGCGCCGAAAATTTAACGTTCTCAGCACTAGTGCTGGATTTCATAAACCTGATACAGAAGACGAAGAATGGATGGCGCGGAGCGCCGATATTTTTACGTTTTCTGTACCACTGCTTTGTATTGGAGGCGTGTCTTTAAAGCTTGTGATTTAATTATTAAAAATTTGCCGTTATCAACAGTAGTATTCGGTTTTATAAGCCGGAGTTTAGGGTCCAAAAATGGATAGCGCGAAGCGCCGGAAAAATGATTTTATCCTTGCTACTACGCATATTAAACTCAATGGAATACCGAAAACGGTTGGCGCGTAGCGCCTAAATTTCGACGTTTTTAGTACCACTGCTTTGTATTAAAGCCGATCGAGCCGACACTGTTTGCACCGAGTGGCGCCGAACAATTTGACGATTTCACGAACATTCGAAGTTTTGACAGAAAGTTTGTTAACACTAGCTGGGGATAAGAAGGATAAATTACATTGAGCTTCTCCAGCCTGTTAGACGGTCTTAAAAAGTGGGATTAGAGCTTAGATTTTTCCTTCGTTACTATATCTTGAGCTTCTGCGTTACATCCCTCATATGGGAAAGTGACGTTAAGATTTCGCCTGTTTTTGTTACCATCTCTTAAGTTTCTGCGGGACACCCTCATAGAGAAAATCAACTTTAGAATTCCATTTCCAATTTCTGTTTGCGATTTTTTAAGCGCGAGTTTGGTTAAATGAAGTACAGTACAGTGCATGCTGTTGTTAACATTAGCGACAGTGGCAGACAACAAGGATGAATAATATTGAGCTGCTCTGCCTGACCCGTTGAATTGAACGGTTTCAAAGAGTGAAATTAGAGCGTGAGCTGCGGGACACCCTCTCATAGGGGAAAGCGACTTTAGCTCTTAACCATCTATTGAGTTTTTGCAGAATATGCGGGACACCTCTCTTAAGGAGAAGATTATGGTAATATGTCATCCGTTCGTTACCATATCTTGAGCTTCTGCGGGACACCCCTAGCCCTAATAGAAAAAACGACGTTACTACGATAGGATTGTATGATAAACAGGAGCTTCTAGGAATGCCTGTATGAATAGTCTCTTTCATTGTCTCACTCCTCGTCTTCACACTTCCTCATTCACTAACTTTACTTACCCATTCATTCACTCACTCCAGACACTCACACTCCACAAACTCACTGATTCACTCACTCGTCCTCACACTTCCTCATTCACTCACTTTACACACCCATTCATTCACCCGCTCCACAAGCTCAGTCATTTCCTCACTCAGTCCCTTACTTGACCACCCATTCACTCACCGATTCTGTAACTCATTCACTTGAAGACTCATTCACTCATTTATTCCATCATATTTCTTCACTCACTAACTCACACACTCATTCAGTCACCCGAGTGACTAAGTGAGGGGAAGTTGTGTGTTTGGTTGGGCAGTGAGTCAATGGATAATATTGGATATAATGGCTGTGTTCTAACTCCTTTCTCCGGAAAGTTTTTCCACGCCCTTCCAAACGTTTTACAAATGAATGTAGATTGCATTCTGAGCCGATCTTTTAGTTTTCATCCAGCGTGCAACGATGTCGGTATTAGTTCCTTCATTTATTTATAAATTTTGTTCGAGTTCCTTCGAATAATTTTATTGTTTAATTTTAATATATCGGCATTCCATCTATTAAATCACCTTAAATTTTTTACCATTTCAATCGATATGTTAATTTCATGTGTACTTTTTCCTCTCTCCATCCTGGCTAACAACAGGATGTGCTCTCAGGTTTACCGCTAAATATTCATGTAATGGTCATAATTATTGTATTTTATTAGGGTGCTTTCAGAGTAAAAAGGAAAGTAAAACAGAAAGTAAAATCTGTAAACCTATTGACCAGGAAGTCAATTTTGTTCCAGAAAATTTGTTTTCGGTCAATAGCTTTACAGATTTTTACTCTCCTTTTTACTTTCCTTTTTACTCTGAAAGCACCCTTATAAAGATTCATCTGGATTCATTTAGATAATCTGGAATATAATTGATTGATTGTTTCATTACAGATCAGTCGGTTGCCGAGGGTCTATTGAGCGCTGTGTGATCGGTCAGCCAATTACATCCCAGTATCTATTTCATCCCACGTGCGGCGACCGTGTTCTGAAGCTGAACTGAACCATTTTTGTCGAAGTGTTTTGATAATCGATAATTTTTGAAAGAAAAGTCAGGTGGTAAATCGGTGAATCGTTCGCCGCACCCCATCCGCCACACCCAACCACCATTTACAGCCATTGATACTCCCAGTACTCCCATGGCGTCCGCGACCAGTAGCAAGGTAAGGGTGCCTTCATGATCAGTTGCAAAATCAGTGGCAGATTTTATTGTTGCAGTTTTTTCTGAACTTTTATGACTTTCTACATTTTCGGAAGACAGAAACAGAGGAAAGTTTCGAAACGAAAAGTTTTGAAACGTCATGATTGAAAAATTTCGAAAAATGCAAAATTTCTGCAATTGTTTTTGCAACTGACTGTGAAGGCACATCAAGTGGGTCAGTGTCAGGTATTATTTGTCGGAGCATAATTTCTTTTTTTGTTGCCATTATGTCATGGCAATGTTAACTTTGAACCTGAACATAATTAAACTCGGTACGTCGGTCCGAATGCTTAGCAACAACACTAGCGGACGAGAACCTCAAACTGTAGGTAAAAAGGCCTCAAAACGGCAGATTACTCCCTCTTTGAGAAAATTCTCCTCCCTTTGGAAGTTTGACTCGTCCGCTGACCGCTAGTGCTTAGTATTGATGTAGTTTTTTTCTGTTTAGTTGGGTTGACCTTGACGTAAGAAAAAACAACTCTTTAACTTGTGTAGTTTGTCTTCATTTTTTGATAGTAATTGAACGTTGCAGGGCGATTTCGTGGTCGGTTCCAAGTACAGACT
Source organism: Daptonema setosum (assembly GCA_964036265.1). NCBI lineage: Eukaryota > Metazoa > Nematoda > Chromadorea > Monhysterida > Xyalidae > Daptonema > Daptonema setosum. The sequence continues at coordinate 679,276 of OZ038446.1, read as the reverse complement.
GATTCGCAAGATTGGCAGTGGCTCGTTTGGTGACATCTACCTGGGCATCAACATTACCAATGGAGAGGTACGTTATATGCATTTTATTTCAATGGGTTTTAGTTCAGGATCGCATAACCTACACCGAAACAAAATTTTGTTGAACTGGAGAGAGAAGTTTGATTAGTTAAATTCCGCAAAGTAACCGCCACTCTTACAAAATAATTTCCTAAAATACGACGAAAACAGCCGCCATTTTTTCGATGTATTTTTCCTAAAAGTTGATTATTCCCACTGAATTTATTTTCAAACGGTACGAGTTCGACAAGTTGGAAGCAGAGGTGGGCCGCAGGGGGGGGTAGGGGGGTTTACCCCCCCCCCACTTTTCAGGGTCGGCGGGTAGCCTACCCCTCCCCCCTAGACAAAAATTTAGGTCGCCTACCCCCTCCCCCCCTACTCGAAATTTTTGAGAAAATCGGCCTCAAAATCTCGATTTTGAGGCTCATTTTTCAAAATTTTCTGGCTGTAAGAATTTTTTTTCGAAGAAACACGTTTTCTGGGTTAATTTTCTTGGTTAAAACCTGAAAAAACGGTATTTGTGATGTTTATACCATATAATAAAAGATTTTTTAACAAAAACAAGCAAAAAACAAGCGTTTTATGTGAAAAATTTTTTTTTCTACCCCCCTCTACCCGACCTTACCCTCCCCACTTTTCGGACAGGTCGGGTAAAATGGGATTTTCTGTCGGCTACCCCCCCCACCCCCTGCAAAGTGCCAAAAAACCCGGCCCACCCCTGGTTGGAAGAACTTTATTTGAGAATCTGTTACACTCGAATTTAGCGAGAATTTTTTCATCCTATCCATAAAAACATAGTTGTGGTTTTATCTATTGAACTAATTGAAGTAATTGATTGATTGATTGCAGGAAGTGGCTGTCAAACTGGAGCCAACGAAGGCGCGCCACCCTCAGCTGCTGTACGAGAGCAAAGTGTACAAGATTCTAATGGGTGGAGTCGGTATACCACACATTCGGTTAGTTAATACTATGTCAATAATGATTAACAGTTCCTATCTGGTAAACGAAACGGGTAAAAATGTACATCCAAAATGAACACACAAGATTTTTTCAATCACTGTATACAAAACGGATTCAAAGATAAAAAATTAAATTTTTTCATTCAATCGCAAACGATCGAAAATTTTTCAGTCTATTGCAGCGTACATTGGTTTTTACACTTTCCTTTCACTCTTTCACCAAACAGAACAGGTTTATCATTATTGACTGCAAGTCGATCATGAGTGTTTGTAGAGTAAATTTCCTAAAAAAATCTGTAATTTTTCAGTCAGTATTTCATATTTTTTCGTTTTCGGCTGATGCTCTGCTCCGAGTAGTGAGTATTTCTGGTTGTCTCTTTCATAAATTTTGTATCTGCCTTGAAAAGTCTGACGGAATGCCGAACAGATCGTTCAATGATTGAAAAATCTTTTCAAATTCAATGAATTGGTTTTCAATAATATTAATTTTAGCTGGTACGGCACTGAACGCGAGTACAACGTGTTGGTCATGGATCTGCTCGGGCCGAGTTTAGAAGATTTATTCAATTTCTGCTCGCGTCGATTCACGATGAAAACGGTGCTCATGCTCGCTGATCAGGTTGGGAAGCATCACAACAATTTATTATTTTGTTGATTTCTGATTTATTTGTTTGATAAAATCACAAATTTGTTATTGTTCTCAAATTTCATCACGTACGTATGATGAAAATGTTTTCATCAAGTTTCGCAAGCACGGCGTGGAGAACAGAGTTTCAGTAACATTCACAATCAAATAGACAAAAAGAATCAGCAAAACCTAGTCTTCATTCTGAGGGGAAAATTAAAAAAAAACTTACTCAGAAGTCATAAAGAAAGAATAAAAACAATTTTTTTAAATGCATGTCGTTGTTTCGTCTTTTCTTTTACTGCATACTTCGCTACGGCTAAGTTGTTAGCCATTTTGAGTGCCCTCTCATTTCGTCTAATTTACGGAATGAACTGAACTGAAACTTAATTCAGATGATTGGTCGCATCGAGTACGTGCACGTCAAGAACTTTATCCATCGCGACATCAAACCCGACAACTTTCTAATGGGCATCGGCCGACACTGCAATAAAGTTGGCCTTCGACCGGGAGATAATCCCCTTCTTTGGGGAAATAATCCTCATTAAGTTAATCAGTTGTTTCCCACGTGAGACGTAAGTTTGTTAGCACCGTTTTAATCATCATAAACACGGTTGGTAAACGCATTTACCTTTATTTGTTGGTTTCATATGTATAAGTAAACTTTAGTTATAGAGTACTTCAGTTATGCTTTCTGCGTGGCTTTCGTCCAAATTTTTTTCACAGTGTCTCCAAGGGAAAGGGAGCGTTAATTTTTGCAACTTTTTCTGCAAGTTTCCCGTAAACCCTTTCTGTCTTACGAATGTTTCGGTCATAGAAACTGGAAAAATGTGACATGGGAAGGGGTTACGGAAAAATTGCTGAAATTTTGTAACTTTTTTGCATTTGATTTTGCAACTATGAAGGCACATTAAGAGTCAAGAAATCTTAATGAGCCGAAATTCGGGGGTTTCCGTTTATGCTGTAATCTTTTCAATGAGCTGCTTTTTGCCAAACGTTATCTGATATAAATTTGCAGCTGTTTCTTATCGACTTTGGTTTGGCCAAGAAGTACCGTGACAGCAGAACGCGAGCGCACATCCCGTATAGGGAGGACAAGAATCTGACTGGTACGGCCAGATACGCATCCATCAACGCACATCTCGGCATTGAACAAAGGTTAGGTTATACTCGATGTCTTGGCTCATTTTATGCAGGACAGACACTTTCGTACCTCATGTTTCACCGTCGATTCGTCTGGGTTATCGTGTGTAAGAATTTTCGCCGTTTGCTACTACAAAAACCTGACTACATAAAGCGAAACATTGTCTGGTGTAATCTGGTCTGGAAGTCAATAATAAAACACCCAATCGACTAAACTACTTTTCTACAGTGACTGTAAACAAGGGTTGAACCCACCCCACAAATTTAGTTCCTTATTTTTTTATTTTCACGGAGCACGCGTTTCGAGTAAAATACTTTTATCACAGTTACAGACATCTGTTTATTTATGATAATTTTTTTTTTATTTTTTATTTTTTTTTATTTTGCTGTTTTTTGATTTTGTATAATAACAATTAGTTTTTTTCAGTCGACGTGACGACATGGAGTCATTGGGCTACGTGCTCATGTACTTCAACCGTGGCACACTACCCTGGCAGGGACTCAAGGCCGCCACCAAAAAGCAAAAGTACGAGAAAATCTCGGAGAAGAAAATGTCGACGCCCGTAGAGGTTCTCTGCAAGGTTTGTAGAGATTTTTGAGGCGCGTTCGGAGTTGTCTTTAGAAACTCTCAAAAATTTCATTTGTAAACCTTTCGGTCTGGTTCACATTAAAACATTTTTGTTCCCGACAAAGTTTTTGTAAAATTTGGTTGGGACCAGAATGTATTTTTTATGACTTCCGAATACGAACAAATACAACTCTTCAGATTTAGACGACTCTGAACGCGCCCTTTCATAAATTTTCTTTTTCAAAATTATTTCCTGCTGCAGTGCGTTCGTAAATCGTAATTGGTGTTACCCGCTGTATCGCCAACATATAATGTGACTTGACTCGTAGAGTAAACGTTTATTCATTGTCATGGTATTACAGGGTTTCCCGGCCGAGTTCGCCATGTACCTGAACTACTGCCGAGGTCTGCGTTTCGACGAGGCGCCCGACTACATGTACCTGCGGCAGTTGTTCCGCATTCTGTTCCGTACACTCAACCACCAATACGACTACACCTTTGACTGGACCATGCTCAAACAGAAGGCCAGTCAGGCCAGCCAGGTTATTAGATCTGTTTTTTTTGTTTTTTGTTGTTTTTATTTTTGATATGGAGTCAAGTTATTATATCTGTTTTTTTTTGTAAAATTTTTTTTTATTTTGAAATGAGATGAATTTTTTGACTGGACTATGCTCAAACAGAAGGCCAGGTTATTAACAATGTTTTTTGTTTTTTTTTGTAAAAAAAACTGTTTATTTTGAAATGAAATTAATTTTTTGAGTGGACCATGCTCAAACAGAAGGCCAGTCAGGCCAGCCAGGTTATTAGATCTGTTTTTTGTTGTTTTTATTTTTGATATGGAGTCAAGTTATTATATCTGTTTTTTTTGTAAAATTTTTTTTATTTTGAATTGAGATGAATTTTTTGACTGGACTATGCTCAAACAGAAGGCCAGGTTATTAACAATGTTTTTTGTTTTTTTTTGTAAAAAACTGTTTATTTTGAAATAAAATGAAATTAATTTTTTGAGTGGACCATGCTCAAACAGAAGGCCAGTCAGGCCAGCCAGGTTATTAGATCTGTTTTTTTGTAAAAATTTTTTTTATTTTGAAATAAAATGAAATTAATTTTTTGACTGGACCATGCTCAAACAGAAGGCCAGTCAGGCCAGCCAGGTTATTAGATATGTTTTTCGTTTTTTGTATATATTGTTGTCAATTTTGACGTGCATTTTTTGTTTTTGTTTTTTACTATTTTTGTTAATTTTGAAATGAAATGAACTCGATTTTGATGTGCGTAATTTTATGAGTAGAAACTATTTTGGTTCGAGAGATGCATTTTCGGTGGTTTTCAGATGCATTTTTGTCATGCAATTTTCGGTGGCTCACATTTTTTGCTGTGTGTTCGGTACAAGCTTTTTACGTGGTTTTCGTACAAATGTTCTTTTAATGTGAATGTAAATGTAAAAAGTATATTTTTAGACTAAAATCGGTGTATTGGATTGTGTTTGTGTGATATCGTGCTATGGTGTTTTCATAGTTTTCTAAGAACAAGTAAACTTGTTGATGACAAAATGCTTGTTGTTCTAACATTTACACAATGTTTCTATCAAATTTATCTCTGTTTTCTTATCAGTGTTTAATCACGACTGATTGTAAAGGCTTATCGAGGAATTTGTTTTAGATTTTTTTAGTTCATAAATGGTTTTTTCGAAAATTTGCCTTGCCATCAAATTTGTCCGAGCGAGTTGATAACAATTGCTTGTCACCAGAGGCGGGCCGCTGGGGGGGGGGGGGGGGCTAGGGGGTTTCCCATCCGCTTTTCAGGGTCGGCGGGTAGCCTACCCCCTCCCCCTAGACAAAAATTTAGGTCGCCTACCCACTCCCCCCCTACTCGAAATTTTTGTGAAAATCGGCCTCAAAACCTCGATTTTGAGGCTCATTTTTTAAAATTTTTGGCTGTGAGAATTTTTTTTGAACAAACACGTTTTCTGGGTCAATTTTCTTAGTTAAAACCTGAAAAAACCGGTATATTTACTGTTTATACCGTATAATAAAAGATTTTTGAGCAAAAACAAGCAAAAAACAAGGCTTTATTGCGAAAAAAATTTTCTACCCCCCCCCCCCCCCTACTCGACTTTACCTCCCTCCCCCACTTTTTGGGGTGAGGGGTAATCTGAGATTTTAAAATTCTACCCCCCCCCCTGCAAAACGCCAAAAACCCGCCCCACCCCTACGTTGATCAGGAAAAAAATCCATCTAAATTTTTTTGAATAAAATATTAAAAAAAAACAATGGAGCTCAAACTGCATTTATTATATGCCAACTATTTATAAACATTCACGTACAGTGCACCACTATTGTTTAAGAGTAGAAAATAAATTTCTGTACTTTACTTTAATATTGCTGATACTTTTATTTTATTTTTCTTAATTATAAAAATGGCTCAAACTGACATGTCAGAGATTAATGTTACAGATGCTTGAAAAGGATACAAGTTCAAGTCAAATGCTCAAAGTCCTGAACACAAAGCTAGCAAACACAAAGCTAGCAACTTACCTGCTGGCTGAAAAGTCAGACGATGACGCAACCGTAACCAAGTGAATACCATAACACGATAACTATTCATATTATATTTGTATAGAAATATCAAAGTAAAGTAAAGGTTTCATTTTCAAGTTGGGTTCAATTCGAGTTAACGTGTTTTTTCACCTAACCAGGGTGAGCGTTGATTAGAAGGTGGTTTCTAAACTAAATGCCGTTTGAGCCTCCCTCCTGATCTGAAAGTTTCTAGCTGTCATTCAAAGTACATGTGGCAAAACAATGACATCAGTTATTTATGTCAAATTTGAGTCATTAGTTAGCAGGACGAGCTAATTTTTTAAAGGGAGGGGAATTATTTGTTAGTAGGTATTTTGCTAGCTAATTTCCCAAATGGTAGTATTTGTTACGAAGATAACAGTTTTGTGCGCCGTTATTTTATGATTATTTTATTTATTTATCATTATTTTATATTTATTAATTGCATTTTAAACTTCTATCAATTTTTTTATCTTTTCAGGCGATATCGGGCAACGCGACGGCCGGTCAGACGGCGGCGGCGACTCCGGGCGGCAACGGCGCACAGGCGACGGGTGGTGGCAATTACTAATTAATTAATAATTACGATTATTGCTGTTTTTCATTTCATATTTTATTAAGTCAGGAAATGTATGGTCGGAAATAAGAGAATAAATCGATGAATTTCTTTTTTTACCACAAGTAAAAGGTGTGTTGGGAACACTGGCGGCGAGCTAATTCTCCAAAAAGGAGGGGAAATTTGTCAAAGAGGGGGAATTGGCAGTTTGCAGGACCTTTTACTTACACCTTAGGGAACAAATTGTATATTTTGAAAACGCCAAAGAGGGGGGAGTTCCACTTTTCCCACCCCTTCTCGTCAACTAGTGGTTGAGAACGTGACAAAGTTTGGTATTTTCTCTGGCTCTGTTCTCCTGAATTCAGCCTTGATTTCCTGAATTCAGCCAAAAGTAAAAGTAAAGAGCACGTGTTGAACGTGGCTTGATGAATTTGATGTTGAGTATTTTCCTTGTTTTCGACCATGTATTTCTGGCAAGGTGTGTGCATTTAATAAACCACACGCAGTCCACAGACAAACATTAAAATTATACAGTTTTGATAAAGTTTTTTATTCTTTTCTTTATCGTAATGTAATGATTGGCCGCGGACACGAGAGTTCTCAGCGACTCAAGTTAACTAATATTTGGGCTGTCCCATGGATTGTTTTTGCTGAGAACTTTGGTTGTACGTTGTTTCTAATTCTAACTAGCCGATGCGTTTCGCCTTTTGGTAATCGCGCTCTTTCTTTATTACTGGACCGGACCTGTGTGAATCCGTACAGTTCACAAAATTCGTTCGGTAAATTAGTATTGAACTCGCACCCTCCTGGTTACGAGTCTGACACCTTAACCGATCGTTCATTACGGAGGTTCGCTGAAATTCAATGCACAACCGTTTTGTGAGCTGTCGATCAGACGAATAACTTGTGGTTTGCGTTGATGTTGCTCATCATTTTTTTGATCAACGCGCTGCTATTTTTTTTTCTTTGAAGTCTGAAGAATCTGCGAAATTGGACAGCTGATTTTTCTTCTCTGCGTTGGAAGTATCCTATTTGTTTTAGACTGATTCAGTATCCGATTTCTTATTTTTTTCAGTCCTATTCTATGTTATAAAGCCACTAAGCCAACTCTGTGTTACACAATAGCTGCGGCCCCAAATTATATTTTCGTTCAATCGTTTATTATACAAAAAAATTTTCGTTGTACATTTTCAAGTGTAATTTCTTTGGCTTTCTCTCTCCGGTTTTTCATTGTCGAACGTGCGCATTTCTATTTTTATTGTGTCTTTTTATACTTTATTGACCATTGTCCATTTTAATTCTACGTTTTTGAGTTCTAAGAAATACTCAATGTGATGAACGTAGCATCGACAGTTCAGATATTTAGGCTAACTTGGTATAATGGTTGATTTTGTGAGTGATGGATGAAACCCAAGTGGATTTGGTATTGGATTGAAGCAGCACTACACCACAGGAGAGAACCCGATCGTTGTATTTAACAATTGCGCCCTGGAGTCTGAGTATGTGTGTCTGATTTTTTTACAAAAACTTCACATACGCCGGCTTGGACCCGTGCCCTGTAATATAAAACATGAATGCTTTGATGTATTCGAGTTACACATACATTGTTTTGCAAAGCTTTGATTATCGTTTTATGATGACTGGAATTTTTTCGACACAGTAATGCTGAGATCAGCTTGATTCAGTTAGTTGAATGTTTGATATTATAATTAAGTTACTTGCGCAGCATAACTGTGTCCGAAATTGTTGCAGTTAGCTATACATAAAGTACTTGCTATCATTGGTTTAATTGTGTGTTGCGTTGGTTCAATCTGATGATTTATACTGAGTTCCTGACAGTAGAAGTTTGACTGCCCTTAATGACCGACTCGAATGAGGAATTATTATTTTAATTGTATACGTTCAATTTGACAGATTCATTCAGTCAGGTCATTGATGGCAATTTAACTTGTTAATTCGACCAGTCAAACAATGACGGCACAAAAACAAAAATTTGACTGACTGACCCCCTCGACACCATACCCATTGATTGTACTTATACCCCAAACCTGACTCCCTCCCTCCCCCATTATTGCAGAAAAGAAAGTAACCTGACTTGATCCACATTTGATTTGTCAACAATTTCAGTAAATCAATTTTTTTTCTTTAAAGTAGTTGATACAATTGAATGTAGAAAGCTCATTCGTGTCGGGGTTAACTAAACGGTTTCCCGCGTTGTCGATTGATGTATCGTTCTTTTTGGAATTCGGTCTCCCGAAACCCGATGATTTGTCAATCGACAGTCGGCTGAATCGGTTGATCTCGTTTCAGATGTGCTTTGAGCTGGTTTTTGGTCAGATTTCTGCGGTTGGTAAGCCCGATATCGTCGGTTTATCACACTTACAATAATTTACTCATGTGAAATTGTGTATTTAATGGATAATGCTTTTCTTAATTGATTACACCCGTCTTTTCACACTGTGTCGTTTGTTATTACATACATCATAATTATTTTTTTATATCATCATCATTATTGTCGAATTGTATGTTGGTGATTACTACTAGCATTATGATGATGATAACCCTGAACTATGTCCACTACTAAATACTGCTAATTCACTATCGATTTATTATCCCGTGTTTTGGTATTTGCTGAATTTGTCGCATTTGCAGGTGGCGGACCCGGAAAGTATCCGACTGTTTTAATTTTTTGTTGAAATTTAGAAAAAAAACTTGACATGAGAGAACAAAACTATAATCATACTTTTCCGGCCCACACCTTAAAAATAATGATATACTACTAAATTGCGTCCTACACGAAAATGAAGGCAATGTGTGATACGAGAGCTGATTTCGTTTCGATTTGGTTTCGTGTTGTCGTGTTGTGGTCGACCCACTTGTCGTATGCAAATTCGATATTATTGTTGTTGGTTATGAGAACTTACTTTGACTAGGAACACTGGCGGACAAGCCAAACCTCCAAAAGGAAGGAAGAGAAACCGGTAGAAATGAGCCCGGTTTACCTACACCTAAAAGAGAACTAACTTTACTTTTTGAGAAGGTCGAGGGGGAATTTCACTTTTCCCACCCCTTCCGTCCGCTAGGTACTGGGAAAGATGATGAAACTTTGTGTTTTGGAAGTCTGTAATTTCACACTAAATTAGCAAGTTCACGCCATGGCAGACTAGGGGTTTGGAGCGACAAATAAGGTGAAAAAATTGGTTGGCCGAAATTAAGTCAAAAAATAATAACGGATTTTTTGTGGATATTTTTCAGACGAAACGTATGTAATAGTAATTATGCCCGTTACACCATATGAAGTTATATCACATGCTCTACGGCAGCAACAACCCGATGTACAGAGGTACGTAAAACTCTTAACATTTTTACGTTTCTGTTTCATTTATACCGGGACAACTGAAAGCGTGCGCATTGGATAATTCGTTCTTAATTAACTAGCACCAACCCGTTCCTTCGGAACGATAGTGTTGAGGGTATTTATTTGAAAGTTTTGTCAATTATATTTATAGTAAGCACATCTTTTATGGAATAGGCAACACATGAAAACTGCATCCCAAAATTTTCCTGGTCGTACACTGTAGCAGACATAATTGAAGTAATTCAACCCACATACTAAATTGAAGTTTTCTAATAAAAATTGATCAGTATGATTACAAAACACACTGGGGCACATTTTTAGACAAATCGAATATATTGTGACATGTTGTAACATATTACCCAGCATAATATAGTCGTCAAATGGCTATTTCTGTGTGAATAAGATGTTTCAGTTCAGATAAAAAAATGTAATGACTGATGATAAGTCACATGATCTGATTTATATAGTCACCAATTTAAATTAAATTACTCTAGCTGCAGTTCAAGATAAATTACATTTTAGGATGCATGTGATAAAAATCTTTGTGGGACCTAACCAATTGAGCGCACTGTACACGAACAACTGCAGTGAGTGAGTGAGTGAGTGAATGAGTGAGTTGTTTCTGTTCAGATAAAAAAATTCAATGACTGATGATGAGCCACATGATCTGATTTATATAGTCACCAATTTAAATTAAATTACTCTAGCTGCAGTTCAAGATAAATTACATTTTAGGATGCATGTGATAAAAATCTTTGTGGGACCTAACCAATTGAGCGCACTGTACACGAACAACTGCAGTGAGTGAGTGAGTGAGTGAATGAGTGAGTTGTTTCTGTTCAGATAAAAAAATTCAATGACTGATGATGAGCCACATGATCTGATTTATATAGTCACCAATTTAAATTAAATTACTCTAGCTGCAGTTCAAGATAAATAACATTTTATGATACGTGTGATATGAATCTTTGTGGGGCCTAACCAATTGAGCGCACTGTACACGAACAACTGCAGTGAGTGAGTGAGTGAGTGAGTGAATGAGTGAGTTGTTTCCGTTCAGATAAAAAAATTCAATGACTGATGATGAGCCACATGATCTGATTTATATAGTCACCAATTTAAATTAAATTACTCTAGCTGTAGTTCAAGATAAATTACATTTTAGGATACGTGTGATATGAATCTTTGTGGGGCCTAACCAATTGAGCGCACTGTACACGAACAACTGCAGTGAGTGAGTGAGTGAGCGAATGAGTGAGTTGTTTCTGTTCAGATAAAAAAATTCAAAGACTGATGATGAGCCACATGATCTGATTTATATAGTCACCAATTTAAATTAAATTACTCTAGCTGCAGTTCAAGATAAATTACATTTTAGGATACGTGTGATATGAATCTTTGTGGGGCCTAACCAATTGAGCGCACTGTACACGAACAACTGCAGTGAGTGAGTGAATGAGTGAGTTGTTTCTGTTCAGATAAAAAAATTCAATGACTGAAGATCACCAATTTAAATTAAATTCCTCTAGCTGCAGTTCAAGATAAATTACATTTTAGTATGCGTTGTTGTTGTTGTTGTTGTTGTTGTTGTTGTTGTTGTTGTTGTTGTTGTTGTTGTTGTTGTTGTAGTTGTTGTTGTTGTTGTTGTTGTTGTTGTTGTTGTAAATGTATATATACTACATTTAATTGGCCTCTATCTGCGTACGGCCAACTTGGATTATCCCATCCTCTGTATTTGATAGACACTGCACAGTTGGTATGTTTTGCCGTCACTCGGCGCAAGTTTTTAACAGTTTAATGATGGCCGGGGAAAAAAATTTTCACCTTCGTTCTTAGAATTAAAAATTGAGTAGGGTGGGGTCTGGGGCTAGGGGTGATTGGTGAATTTTCAGAGCGCCTGGATGCGTATTTTTCCCATTGCGACGCCTGGTGCAACTGGTGGACCCACATTTTTGTAGCTGAAGTTTGCGACGTCGTACAGTGAAAGGGAGTCAAATTGGCGGTCGTTTCGACATCGAATTACTATATAGAATACAAAAATGAAATATAAATATTTGCGCAGAAAACACATAGACACACATTAAGTTACCTTGGCCACGAACTGGATTTTATAAATTATTTCGGCCACGGACATTTGTGTGTTATATAAAGATATAGTAGAATATAAACAGCAGTATTATTTGAAGTCAGACATGATCTCTATTCTGCTGATCTTTGATCAAAGCAAACCGCGCTAGGTCGTTGCTCTGGAGTGATTCGAAAGTGTTGCTAATAAATTTTCTCAATCTATTTCACCTAACGCAGTCCTTCGCATGTTTTGATTAGGAAAGGATTTGTGGAAACTTTTTCTTCTAGTTTCCTAATTAGAAGGGAATGCGTAAATACTTGCCATCTTAAAATAATGACATGCACTAGTATGATACAAACCTGACTGATCTAGTAAACCTATCCGGATTAATAAACAAGTTTCATGAATCACCTGGCATTGATAAATAATCAATTAAAACGGTCGGTTATGACTAGGGGTCGGGAGGCCGGGACAAAATCCGGGACGGGACGGGACGGGACGGGACGGGACGACCCTTTTGTCCCGTCCCGTCCCGTCCCGGCCCCCATTTCATTTTGTCCCGTCCCGTCCCGTCCCGTCTACATCGAAAGTTGTCCCGTCCCGGTTTGTCCCGGATTTGCCTCCGGGACAACAAATTTTGTCCCGGGACAAAATCTCCAGGTTTCCCGGGACAGTTAACTCTAGACATCAAAACTAACATTCATTTTTCATAAGTTTATTGTCATTTACATAATAAAACGCAACTGCCAACCAACCCTGGTTTCGCAAAAAAAATATTTTATTCGCTCGCTCGTTTTATTCGTTCGTTCGCTCGTTGAAATAAATACAGATTTTACAGTACATTTGTACCATCAACACAACATTCAAAATATGCAGGTTCACATTAAAATGAGATTTTCAGAAGTATACAGTGAAACTTGTCCCTTCTGAACGGACATGAGGACAACACAAAATTATAATAACAAACAATGCTATTGGTGACGAGATGAGAAAATGGAAGAGTGTAATGTTCAAATGAATCTGTAACAGACAATAAAAAACATACAAAGTAATTCATATTAGTAACAGGCAACAAACAATACATCTATCGTTGATCTTGATACACATCATCTGTAAATGGGTGTGCGAAAAAAAGTAACTGGTAGGTAAGCAATTGGCTGACAATGACATGTTTATAGCTAATCATTTTATGAAACAAATAGTCATTCTTAAAAACATACACATATCAGTCTTTTCACCTGTGCAACAAATACATGTGAATGACAACAAAATAACAAGTTATTATTATTAGAATTCAGATAAATTCACTTAAATAAATGTTCAACACTCAACAGTCAATTCAAATGCAATGCATACATAATTTATTTTGTGTGGGCAGAACGGTAATTCATGTGTTTCACTATGACAACTGTTATGTTAATCGTCGTCTGACGAAGAATCTTCGGATTCGGACGCCTCTACTTCGAGAAGGTACCATGGAGAGGTAGAGACGATGTTGTTAAGAGCGAAGTTGGTATCTTCTTCGTTTTCTTCGTCATATGGTTCAGCGTCAACAGCAGCTTCCGCATTTTCAGCCACAGTCCCACCCATGATGCTCTCGTACTTGAGGTGCTTCATTTTTGCTTCGGTCAACACCTTGTACCTGAAAATCTGAACTTATACAAATAAACCATTCGGAATTTTTCTTTTGCAAATATTAAACTAGATAAAAGGATTCCTCAATCTAAAATATGTAGTACTCAACACACATATAATAAACTGTTATCGATTTTCTGTTGTTCAGTCACACTAACGTGCTGTGCAACTGCTTCAAATTGGATGCCAGAAATATGCTCATTTCAAAATTATTGGGTGACATCCGTGTTCTGCTTGGAGACATGAGCATTCCACATTTCGAAAAGCAGCGTTCGCTTTCAACACTTGAACAGGGTATCGATAAGCAAACTTGTGCCAAGATCGTGATGTGTTGGTACGGGTTTTTTAAGCCCAGGGCCGACTTGGACTCCCAATATTCCAGTGGGTTGATGCCTGGTTTCCGAGCCGTGGAGCGGAAAGCCGTGATTTCCTATACGAAATATGCTGAATTAACCGTTGGTTTTATTATTTAATAAAAATTATTTCCTTTTAAACGATCAATTTAGGAGGAAACCAATAGCCAGTGTTACCGATTGTTCATTTTTGAGATGTACTGTATGTACGTTCTTAGTGACATGACAATCATGTGTCTGCTGTTGAGATGCTCAACCTGTATGATGCTTTCTTTAACTCGATCTTTCGGCGCACATGGTGTTACAAGTTCCTCTTCATGGCTCGAGTGTCTTGATGGAGACATTATCAGGCTGTCATCCATCAACGAAGACTTTTTTGCTTTGGGTGGTGTGACAGGCAGACGTCTCTTTTCACATTCTTCTGTACCATGTAATAAGTACGTATAATTAAGTAATCTTCGCTCGCTTTTTCCATCTAGGTAACTGTTTATTTTTATTTAAACATTTCTTTTTGTCCCGCGACAAACTCATATTTTGTCCCGGGACAAAGATTTCTTGTCCCGTTTTGTCCCGCTTTGTCCCGGGACAAACTGTTGTCCCGTCCCGTCCCGTCCCGACCCTCATTTCATTTTGTCCCGTCCCGTCCCGTCCCGTCCACTCTGAATATTTCTTGTCCCGTCCCGTCCCGCCCAAACCTTGTCCCGTGCCGACCCCTAGTTATGACCTAATTAACGGTGTGTCTGTCATGTGACTGTAAACTTGTTGATAATGCCATCAGCACGCTGGCACATACTCAGAGAAGGTGTATCGAAAAGTGAGGGACTCATCTAAATTACAATCGGATTTTTTCATTTTTCTTGAAAATAATAATAGTAATTTTTTCATATATTTATTTGCTATATCAAAAAGTGGGGGACTGGTCTAAAATTTTTGTTAATGGACTGTTTCGAGTTTTGGCAGTTTTTGTTTGTTAATCATGGTTTAAAGTTGAATTTATATTTTCTTATCTGAACGATTATTCATATTGTTAATCATAGAATTTTTGCCTGGAGTGGAGCGGAAATTTGAGAGATACGGACTTTTATCGGTGTTTTCACTCTTCACTTTCACCCACCCCCTTTTTAGTCTATCTGAATATACCCGTAGGCCGCACAACTTTGGAATGGAAAGACCTTGTAAAAAGAAGAGAAAACAGAATTCCACATTTCGCCATGCCTTGAAAATTTTCTTCATACAACCCCGTCTGAAAAGTTCAAAATTTCAAATATCCTAACTCATTTTCTTCCGCTATTGTTGTATATAGAGTGAGTGAGTCATGGTATCCGTCCGCTTTATACATATTTAGTGCCTATTCATGGGTATAGGATCTGTTCATGTTTTATAACTATCGTTAGCGGACGAGAATGGGAAGGAAAAATAGAGTTCCCCCTCTTTGGCCGTTTGACAAAGTGAAGTTTGTTCTCTAACTAAGGTGTAGGTAAAATGGCCTGGAAACTACCAATTCCCCCTCATTGACGAAATTCACCTCCCTCTGGAGGGTTATCTCCTCCGCCAGTAAAAGCTACTGTACATATGTACATATGTTGAAGTAGAAGTTTCGAAACACATGGATCTGCCGTTTTTAGTTACCCTAGTTATAACTGTTGCCGTTTTGTTTCAATTTGTAGTTGTTTTACGTGAAGTGACTATTTCACAAAACGTTCTATTTGAAAAACTGTCTGTCTACAAAACAATGAAACTGTCAACTGAATAATAATAGGGGATAATCAATAGGATGAAAACGTAGTATTGTTAACTAACAACATTGAAAATGAAAATAATCAAGACTGACTAAAATTTCCAATCATGTTCGCAACATTCGATATGTTCATGTATTACACATGTACGTACATATATCTACTGGATTACGAATCGTAAAAACGTATGCTTTTGTTTCTACATTAGTCGTACAAATGAACATATGTAATATTATAGAATATATACGACGAAATACAGCTGTCAATTTTCGGGGAACTGGCTTGACTATGAATAAATTTTATTGAAAATATGGGGAGATTGTCGAAATCATAGAGATGAAAAAATCTACGTACGTTCTCTGAACCTTTGATATCTGAACCTCATAAGGTTTTGTTCTCTTCAAGTACTGTCGACTGAAAAAGTATGCGATTTTTTTCCTTTTGTGAGTGGCTTGGTGTGGTTTTCGACATAACAAATAAAGTTAGTTATTACTATTTGTTTGCCTAAGCAACAAAAAAACGAAGCCGACATAAGTTGTTATTTATTCAATGTACATACATAGTCATGTCTTGTAGGGAACTACATACTACTAGTTAGAGAACCAGCGGCATTTTAGTTCCATAATTTTCTCACCGTTGAGAGAAAATATTTCTGGCTACTGGATGATTGGGATTGATATTTCAAGGATGGATTGGGTGATACATATAAATAAAAGTAAATGAAATCATGCGAATTCTCCGGTCCGGTCGGTATAAGTTTTTCTTCACTCACTTTCATGCTCACTTCTTAAGAAAAAGCGTTGAATCCAATCTGGATAACAAAGCAGACGTTATCTTTGTTTACCTAATGGTTGTGAGTTTTGCATTCGGATTTGTGATGATGTCATGTATATATCTATGTATTTACATACATACATACATACATACATACATTAACACGATGTAGATACATTTAAACACACATACATAAGTATACTGGTGGTTGAATAACCCTAGAAAGAAATTATGTTTGCCAAATGAGAAAAATTAAGGAACGTGAACTTATGCAGAAGGAAAGTTGCATCGAATTTTTTGCATGTGCTTTGGTAAAGTTGCATATTCTCACTGTGGATGGAGAAATTCATTCGCCACTTGTCACTACAAATGCATATATTCACTAGCGGACGAGAAAGGGTGCGAAAAGTAGAATTCCCTCCTCTTTGGCAGTTTCAGTGAGTAACATTTGTTCCTCATGGTGCAGGTAAAATGGCCTGAATACTGCTGATTCCCCTTTCTTTGACGAAATTCCCCTCTCTTTGGGTTTAGCTCGTCCGCCTGTGCATGCATGTATTTATGTTTGCACGTAAATGAGTGGGATTGTGTGAATCATGCGAATGCGAGTGTGAGTGAAGCAATCAATGAGCTGGGGAGGTGATAATTGAGGCATCACTCGTTTTGTAGGGGGTTGTTAAAATTAAACTTATATTGATAACTTTTGGAAAGATGCAATCGGATATGGAAACATTCGAACAAGTTGATTACGAGCTTTGCTGTAAATGCTGATGTAAAGAAGTGTATTTTAAGAGAATGTCGCTCGTTGTTTTTATTGTTGTCAAGGTAAAGGTTGTTGTTTATTCAAGTTCGTTGATTTATGCAAATTAGGAACGCATGTGCCAGTGCCGTAATGTAATCCGGTTTCATCTGGTTTGTCATGCTGACATAAAGTTGAGGTTAAGAAACAGAACAAGTGTAGAACAAGGTAGAGGGAAGGGAATAGTGTAAATTCCTCTTGGGTTCTCTCTAACTCTATCTCTATGCTTTGAAGGCGGAAGTAAATTAATGGGTAATCACTGATTGAAATTACTCTTTCACTCACTCACTCTCACTCACTCACTCACTCACTCACTCACTCACTCACTCACTCACTCACTCACTCACTCAGTCCGTCACTCACTCACTCACTCACTCACTCGCTCACTCACTCACTCACTCACTCACTCAGTCCGTCACTCACTCACTCACTCACTCACTCACTCACTCACTCACTCACTCACTCACTCACTCACTCACGCTCACATATTCCAGCTCAATAATAGACCGCGTATTGTCTGACATTCGCTCTGATCATAATGGCACCTTTCGTGGTCTCACAATCCAGGTCGGTATTGTCTATTGGTTTGGACGGCTGAGTGGTGATCCCAATGTACCTGGGTTCGAGACCGAACCCATATTATTTGTTTATAAAGACGAATGATGGATGATTATGTGATGATGAAGTTATTGTTTTCATTAGTAATCAAACTGGAGACAAAGACATGAACCTTGCTGTATGAATGAAGTCTGTCCGCCATTCAGACAATCAGTCAGTCAGTCAATCATTCATTCATCTATTCATCAATGTAACCAGTCGGTCAAGCAATCAATAAGTTAGTCAATAAGTCACTGGGTCAGTCAATCTGTTAAATTAAATATTTTAGATAGATAATATTTCAAATTTCAGGAAGTTATCACGGATGCTTGCGGTCGTTTAGGATGTGCTGAATACCAGTTGGAAGAGGAGGTGGGTTTTTGAAGTTGGTGTTATTTGTGTTGTGGTTGTCGTTGTTGTTGTTGTTATTGTTGTTGTTGTTGTTGTTGTTATTGTTGTTGTTGTTGTTGAGGTTGTTGTTGTTATTGATGTTGTTCTTGTCGTTGCCTTTTTTCTATACTTGTTTTAGTTTTTTTGAATTTGAATTTGACTTTGAATTTTTTGTTCGAGTCGATTTAAGCCCTCTCATTGGTCGTAACCTTGTGATAGTGCAGTTGTGTGGAATAAAAATTCTTAACGGGAAATATTTCAACAACCCTTCTTAATTCTGGGTTGTTTCATGATAGTTGCATAAAAACTGTATTTCAAACGCATGAATAACTTTACAAGGTATTATAGAAAAAAATCATTCAGTCGTCTCCAATGATCAATTGAGTTGTTGGATTGAAGCTTTGCTTGTGTTGTTGACCATTACTGACGGCCGGGACATGCGCAGTACTGAAATTATGTAGATAGATATTACTATTGGTGTTGGTTTATTTCTGTAGTTGGGTGTCGGCTCGGCTGTGCTGATTAAAATGTATACTAAATAAACTATAGACTGTGCTGATTAAAATGTATACTAATTAAACTATAGACTGTGCTGATTAAAATGTATACTAATTAAACTATAGACTGTGCTGATTGATTAAAATGTATACTAACTAAACTATAGACTGTGCTGATTAAAATGTATACTAATTAAACTATATGACTGTGCTGAATAAACTACAAACTGGGTTGATTAAACTAGAGACTGTACTGATTAAAATGTATACTAATTAAACTATAGACTGTGCTGACTAAACTATAAACTGTGCTGATTAAACTATAAACTGCACTATTTTTGCTAATTTTCTGTGAACACCAACCCCAGCATCTTTGCCTGGTCTTCCATTTTCGCCGAACCCGCCCACGATACCCGACGGGCCTTCGGGCCCGATCAGGCCGGGTGCACCGGGGGCACCGACTGGGCCTGCTTGACCGGGCCCGGCTGACGGGCCGGGTTCACCTTGCGCTCCTGGAAATCGGGTATCGCAGCTTGAGAACAGTTTATTATCACATTTGAAATTTTTCTAGCATAAAAAAAGTTTATTATCAAGTTTGAAAAAAAATTGAATTTTTTGGTTGAGGTTTTCGATTTTTTTACAATTGTCTGTTTCACATGCCACATGGCGAACATATTTACGAACAGTGTAGCTGTTTCTGCCTAATTAGTTGCATGCTGCTGTGAAAATGGGTTCATATGTAGAAATCAAATTTTTGTTCCAGCTGTACTTACAGTGAACCGTTAGATGTTAGATGAATGGCTTTTGACGAAAATAAGATTCATTTGAGGTAGAATTGTATTGAATAATAATAATATTAGTATTGGTAACCTGGATCACCGGGTGTACCGGCATCACCCTTGGGTCCCTGTCTTCCAATTGGTGCCTGGGCATCGGCACCCTTCATGCCGGCACGTCCCGTCATGCCCAATCGACCTTCGGCTCCCATATCACCTCCGATTCCTGAGTTATTTTATTATATATAATATGTTTTATTTCAATATATATTATTTATGCTATATAGTAATATAATGCAGTTCGTATTTAACCTGGATTGCCGGGTGTGCCTGGTCTGCCATCCATACCGTTCATGCCACCGGCACCTCGCATACCTCGCTGACCATTACCACCTGAATGCAATGGCATGTATAGGCACGAAAGGTAGATATGCGTTGTTCTCATCCATAATAAGGTGAAACATTGTTCATTATGCACTATTTTTGGCAAAATTAGTCGAGTCTAAACTCCACTGGATGAGAAGAAAATCGTACGAAAAGCCGTTTCACCTCCGTAGAATCCACACTTGACGATGGAAATATATTTTGATCGATTTAACTAATATTCGACGTACATGCATTATCATATTGTGCTTTATTAAAGATAAAAAATAAGTGTCGCATGTCTAGTTAAGTACGTACGCCAGCCTCGAAAACCGGTGGTCCTAAGTTCAAAACCTGACTTGAGACACAGATCCTAACGCGTTGCTCTGGGTTAACTGCCATCGCCCGTCAGTTTATTCAACTCTATGGCCACTACGAAAACACCTGATATGGTATTTGTGTGCCTTATGGCTTCAGTTAATGGAGAAGTCCAAGTAAGGTCAACCTGGTGCACCAGTTGGCCCGGGCGGTCCCATGGGACAGGTGAAGCACATGGGCATGGCACCCTTTTCCATCTTCATGGGCTCCGGTGTCGGACCATCTTTGCCATCCGGACCATCCATGCCGTCGTCACCTGAAATTCGTCGAAACTCCTTTTTTCCACGACCATGGTGGTACTTTTATGTATCTTTGTTGGTTAGAATTCCACTATCAGTTAACATTAGCGAACAACAGAAGAACGAAAAGATGGAATTTCCTTTATTTCAGTCAGTTATACCTTTTAGAATTTGTTCTTTACGGTGTAGGTAATAGGGCTTCGATTATTCCCGTTCTTCTTTATTTGACGAAAATCCCCTCTCTTTAGAGGTCTGGCTGCTCCTTGGTCGCCATAGGTAGCTACTGTATGGACATATGTTGAAATTCGAAGATTCTGGTTTTCAATAAAGCTTGATCTGGTAAAACAAAAGTTGCCAACGAACCTGGCACTCCCTTGTCACCAGGTGGGCCGGGCGGACCGGGAGGACACGAGTTTTCGGCATCACAACCACAGGATGATGAGGATGCCGAATTGGATGGTGCCGGTGGTGACCCAGGTGATGATGCCTGACGAGTCGAACGGATCGATGCCGGGTTGAGTCGGTGCTCTCGACGCTGCTCACGGATACTGCTCATGATCTCAGCGCTCAGATCCTGCGTGAGTGAGTGAGTGAGTGAGTGAGTGAGTGAGTGAGTGAGTGAGTGAGTGAGTGAGTGAGTGAGTGAGTGAGTGAGTGAGTGAGTGAGTGAGTGAGTGAGTGAGTGAGTGAGTGAGTGAGTGAGTGAGTGAGTGAGTGAGTGAGTGAGATATGTAGTAAGTGAGTGAGATATGTAGTGAGTGAGTGAGCTATGTCCATACTGAGTGAGTGAGTGAGAGAGAGAGTATTAACACTGAGCATGTTAGCCAACCTGAAATTCGTTCATCTGTTTATCCATATCGGCCCAAGTCTGATGTATGGTGTTCATAGTCAACGGCACCCCGAGCAGCACCACAACGAACGCCACACCGCTCAACAGTACGGCCGACCAGCTGGCCACGTGTAGATGGGGCGCACCTTTCATTGCTATGGTGTGGCTCGTGGTTTTGATTTTCAGACCTGGATGTGGAGATCTTCATTTTCATGAGTCAAGTGATTATTAGAGTTTATATTCTCAGTCCGCATTATTCGAGGAACTAAGGTGCTTATTAGCTTAGAACTCAACTGCGACATTATACTATAGCATATCTAGGTTAGTCATCGTCTTCTGCCACAGACAAAAGTCTGAATCTTCTCTCACTCATTTCAATCTCGAAATCTCAAGCAGAGAAGGTGAAACTTTTGTGTACAATTGCAGCAATGGCTAATCCAAATATTATTTGTCAGTTTTATACCACGGATAAATCGGATTCAGTTTTACGGTTATTCGTGGCAGTCGTAAAAGTCAACAACACCAAAAACGATTCTTCCAATCCAACAATCAGATTCCAAGTTTCCTTGATTCGCAACGGCGTCCAACATCCCATAATGTTTATACGTGGTGCCGCGACGATTTGATCAACAAATTAAATTACAAACCGTAACATTGTATTGTTGTTCACTGTTGTTGCAGAGAGCTCAATGTTGTTGCATGAGATCAACCGTAACATAACAAGTTGTTACGACGCGTGTTACGGCGCGAGGTTTAATGTTGCGCTCGCGTGAGCGTCAGTGTTTTAGTGGTTTCACCTTATGTTATTTCGTATTGCGTTGAATACAATACGATTAAATTAACGATTTCTCCATTACTATCCGTTGGTTTTATATCGTCATGGTTGGTGCGAAATTCACTGAGAGTCATGAATGTTTGCCGTTTTTTACAATTGTTTTACTGGCACGTAAAGTTGAGATTGACACCAGAACAAAGACGTTGGGCGCCTTTAGGGTACGGGGTTCGCTTTTATGATCATATAATTGTTGAACTGCGCTCTCGATGCATAGCTTTAATTCATCAGTTTGACGTTTTATTGAACGGATGAAGATGGCTGTATGATAAAACAACGGTTTTTGCCATGCATTCATTTTTTTGTGGTAAACCATTCCTTTTTAAACAGCTTTTTTATGCATCAAATTAAAAATGTTACACGTATGGGAGTAGATAACAACAATAACAACAACAAACAACAACTACAGCAACAACAACAACAACAACAACAACAACAACAACAACAACAACAACAACAGTTACTGTTCCGTTAGACAACAGTTTCACACGACGTCAATGCTGTCGTAAACGTCCAGCCATAAATTGTGATAGGAGGGGGAGGATCGCAGAAAATCGTCAATTCGTCTCCGATTTGTTATTTTATGTTTTCTGGTTTTTACGATTGATCTGTTTTGTTTTCTAGGCTAATCCGATTATTTTTTCAAATTTCTTAGTCGTCCGAAACCATGTTACTAGACTTTTTGATGATGTTGTTGTCGTCGTGATTTTTTATAGATATTTTATGTTGACATTGTGAAAAAATCTATGATTACTATGTCCGTAAGAAAGAACGTTGTTATAATTATGCATGAATTAGTTTTTACCAAACTGCAAAATTTCGATTTTCAGCGGTGAACCAGCAGTACTCGAACTAGCCACCTCTCTGACTTTGATCATCATCTTTACAACCCTTTAACCAACTCACCTACATCAACATTTCAGGACGCCGAAGGTGACGTCTCTCAGCCCATATCCGTGCCGAAACATCAGGTTGTTGCCTCAAATTCCAAGTCTGGCGAAAAACTCATCGACTTGTCGCTCTCGAATTCGAAACCCAACGAAAATGTGGTCGACAGTCCCTCGATGCTGGCCGGTCCACCGCCTGGGTTTGAAGATGTCGCTAAACCATCAGGTAAATGTTGTTGTTTTTGTTGTTATTATTGTTGTTGTTGTTATTGTTGTTGTTGTTGTTAATGTTGTTGCTGTTATTGTTGTTATTGTTGCAGTTGTTGTTGTTGTTGTTGTTGTTGTTGTTGTTGTTGTTGTTGTTGTTGTTGTTGTTGTTGTTGTTGTTGTTAATTTGTTGTTGTTATTATTTATGCTGTTTCAGGAGATTCTTTAGACGTTGACGGAACTTGCCCGATCTGTCAGGAACTATTCGTTGATACACCCAAGCAGGTGGTGGTTGAGGCGAGCAGATGCAAACACAAGGCACATGAGAACGTTGGTCGTTGTCGTTGTTGTTATTTGTTGTTGTTGCTGTTGTTGTTGTTGTTGTTGTTGTTGTTGTTGTTGTTGTTGTTGTTGTAGTTTTTTTGTGTTGTTGCTGCTGTTGTTGTTGTTGTTCGTTGTTGTTGTTGTTGTTCGTTGTTGTTGTTCGTTGTTGTTGTTGTTGTTGTTGTTGTTGTTGTTGTTGTTGCTGTTGTTGCTGTTGTTGTTGTTGTTGTTGTTGTTGTTGTTGTTGTTGTTGTTGTTGCTGTTGTTGTTGTTGTTGTTGTTGTTGTTGTTGTTGTTGCTGCTAATGTTGTTGTTGCAGTGCATGAACAACTGGATGCAGCACAACAGCGTCTGTCCCATGTGTCGATCGCACGTCACATCTGGAGAAGAATTTCCCGCGTTGAAGTAAAACATATGCGGTCATTGATATAGTTCGATTAGACTTTTTGTTACAACAAAATCGTTTCCTCTGTAAACATATCAGATAAAAATACTTTTTTACCGCGTTTCACTGGAATCGTTTTGAAAATGTTTCGACCGCTGTGGGAGGTGATGTAATCTGAGTCGCAACTGTTTCGGAACTCTCATGTACACCGTTTTATACTTGGTTTCAACATGATTTTCATGTCCACAAAGTCGGACCTGGCTATTAAAAATGTTACTGACATGAAACCCCGATTCAAACAGAATATATGTACTCCATAACCATTGTGATGTTTTCGGTGTGCCTGTTTTATGACCATATCTGTTTTTGTTCTGTTTGTTATAATGACTTGTTTTACTATTATTCCACAACTTTTTTGCATTCTGCTGTGTATCCTCAAATGAATTGGATGTCGTTTTAAAATGTAGAAACTTTTTTTATTGGCGAAAAGAAGCTTATGTGCAAATCAATTATGTATATCTTTCTCAGATAAACGTAGAAATTCAAGTTCCATATTTTCTATCAACAATGAACATTTCGCAACGAAGAATGCTCCAGGCCGTTTTTGTGCTCTCATTCCATTCATACTGATTAAAATACATTTCACTAGTCGTTCAAGGCAAAACACACTATCTTTTTGAACCCGAATCTTTCCTTGTATTTTCACAGAAGACTGAGCAGTACCTGTGACGTGTCGTTGAAAGAGAACAATCAAGTATACAAACATGAATGTATTCAATATGTTCGTGATATATAGTTAAAATAAAATGAGAACCTGGTTGTACAGATGTTGTGAGAAATCAACTTTCTCAGTCACTTTCAATCATAATTAATTTATAGTTTCCATGCATTACAGACAAACAGAACAGACATGTGAGGCGCTGATGCAGCTAGTAAAAGATGTGAGCTAATTAGCTGGATCTGACTAATATCCAATAACAGCAAGGGATTGAGTAGCCGCCTAAAAACAGTTTGGCACATACAGTACGTTTGTCATGTAAGGTACGTCAGAAGAAAACATACGACTAGCGAACATTGATAACAGTAAAATCATAGAACCTGTTAACGAAATGAGCATCGAGGCACAAATGTGAATGGGGCATGGCTTGTAATCATAAATCACAGATTGGGAATCACAATTCGAAATTATGTAGGTCACATAAGGAATCTGCAGTTGTATCACAAATTTATTTTGGGAGTAACGAGTTTATTTCGTTATGATGAGGTAATTTTGAAACACATTTTGTACATACAGTATCGAACACATTATAAAAGTTTTTTTTGTTGTCGTTGTTGTTGTTGTTGTTGTTGTTGTTGTTGCTGCTGTTGTTGTTGTTGTTTTTGTTATTGAGATTGCAGATGACTTCAAATGGCTTGGCTTTCTGTGTCACTATCTTCCCTCATCACCATCACTCTGCTCTGTTCATCAGGATTCATCGACAACTCATAACTTGAACTGTTGGAGTTGTTGTTGTTGTTGTTGTTGTTGTTGCTGTTGTTAAGTTCAATAGCACCATCATTATTCCCAGCACCCTTCTTCTTCACTGTTCGCTTCACATCTTTCACTTGTATTGCTTTTTTGCCGTTAACGACAATGCCGTTGTTGTTGTTATTATTGTTACTGTTGTTGTTGTTGTTGTTGTTGTTGATGTTGTTGTTGTTGTTGTTGTTGTTGTTTTTGACGACACCAGTTTCGTCCACCTCAACCGTGGCACACGTCGCATCGTTCCAAATACGTCTTAGAACATCTGGCAGAGTGCTCTGACGATGTATGAGACGGCTGACACACTCGTGCAACATGATGTATTGTTCCTGCAGTGAGTGAGTGAGTGAGTGAGTGAGTGAGTGAGTGAGTGAGTGAGTGAGTAAATGAGTGAGTGAGTGAGTGAGTGAGTGAATGATTGAGTGAGGGAGTGAGGGAGTTAATTAGTGAGTGAGTGAGTGAGTGAGTTAGTGAGTGAGTGAGTTAGTGAGTGAGTGAGTGAGTGAGTGAGTGAGTGAGTGAGTGAGTGAGTGAGTGAGTGAGTGAGTTATGTAGTTAGTAAGAGAGCTTAATGTAGAACGGAGATTGTCTATATAAAAATCAGTTAGTGAGTCAGTTATGTCCAACATCAATATAGCTGGCATTGATGTAGTCCCCATTAAAGCCGTTGTTCTGCAACTTCACTCGGTTCTCTTCGGCTGCAATAATTTATGTAACGCAAAAAACACAAACGCAAAAGCAACAACAACAACAACAACAACAACAACAACAACAACAACAACAACAACAACAACAACAACAACAACAACAACAACAACAACAACAACAACAACAACAACAACAACAACAACAACAACAACAACAACAACAACAACAACAACAACAACAACAACAACAACAACAACAACAACAACAACAACAACAACAACAACAACGTTAATGAAAACAACAACAACAACCTGGTAATATATCAACGAATCGGTTTTTCCTCTGGTTTCTATCAGTGACCATCGTAATTGACAATCGCATGGTACCCACTTCTACAACCGAAATCTTCCCGAGATCCTGAAAATGTATTTTTTAGATTTTTTGAGAGATGTTTACTGAGATTGTACACATTTGTTCCCGACGCAATTTTTGAGCTATGAAAATTCAGATTGCTCCACTCAAAAGAGGCTTCAGTAACTTGAGTATCGAATCTCAGTAAGTAAATGTACAACCTTTTCGATTAAAAAAAATTCATACACGGAAGTTGGTAGAAAAGTTAGGCAAGAATAGTTTCATGTATGTATGTAGGTTCAGTCTCTTACTAACAATACCCCTACATGAGACAGGTATGAATGTACATAAATTGGGAAATGAAACACACAAATCCCGCATTACTAACAAACTTATTGGTTGAGAAAGTTTGTGAGCTGGTTACTTTGACTTTTCACACTTTTTTATGCGTAAAAGATTGACTCAGTCAGTTAATGTGGTTTATAAATACATGCCTCGAATTCTGCCTTGAAATTCTCATTCAGCTTCAGCTCACGCAGTCTGGCGTCAAATTGCTCACGCTTGATCCGACTGGAAACAAGTCATCAT
Source organism: Daptonema setosum (assembly GCA_964036265.1). Lineage (NCBI taxonomy): Eukaryota > Metazoa > Nematoda > Chromadorea > Monhysterida > Xyalidae > Daptonema > Daptonema setosum. The sequence continues at coordinate 652,277 of OZ038446.1, read as the reverse complement.
AAGATACGTATAATAGTTGACGTAATGAAGGATATAATGAGTGAGTGAGTGAGTGAGTGAGTGAGTGAGTGAGTGAGTGAGTGAGTGAGTGAGTGAGTGAGTGAGTGAGTGAGTGAGTGAGTGAGTGAGTGAGTGAGTGAGTGAGTGAGTGAGTGAGTGAGTGAGTGAGTGAGTGAGTGAGTGAGTGAGTGAGTGAGTGAGTGAGTGAGTGAGTGAGTGAGTGAGTGAGTGAGTGAGTGAGTGAGTGAGTGAGTGAGTGAGTGAGTGAGTGAGTGAGTGAGTGAGTGAGTGAGTGAGTGAGTGAGTGAGTGAGTGAGTGAGTGAGTGAGTGAGTGAGTGAGTGAGTGAGTGAGTGAGTGAGTGAGTGAGTGAGTGAGTGAGTGAGTGAGTGAGTGAGTGAGTGAGTGAGTGAGTGAGTGAGTGAGTGAGTGAGTGAGTGAGTGAGTGAGTGAGTGAGTGAGTGAGTGAGTGAGTGAGTGAGCGAGTAAGTGCGTGAGTGAGTGAGTGAGTGAGTGAGTGAGTGAGTGAGTGAGTGAGTGAGTGAGTGAGTGAGTGAGTGAGTGAGTGAGTGAGTGAGTGAGTGAGTGAGTGAGTGAGTGAGTGAGTGAGTGAGTGAGTGAGTGAGTGAGTGAGTGAGTGAGTGAGTGAGTGAGTGAGTGAGTGAGTGAGTGAGTGAGTGAGTGAGTGAGTGAGTGAGTGAGTGAGTGAGTGAGTGAGTGAGTGAGTGAGTGGTGAGTGAGTGAGTGAATGAGTGAGTGAGTGAGTAAGTCAGTGATGGAGTGAGTGAGTGAGTAACTATGTATGTATAACTAGCCGGAATTTGCGCAACGGAATGTCTTCTTTCGGTGGAGGCTTATCGACATAAGGCCTGCAAAATAACGTTTATTATACCTCAGATAAAACAACGCTTTGGTTTGTAATTGTTTTTGTTTGTTCAACTCTGATTTAATTCAGTAACGTGATTTACCAAGGCTTATTGATATCACACTATGACAAATAAAAAGATCAACGGATAGTTAACATGAGCTCAATTCTGATTCCAAGCGAGCAATTGATCTCCGAAAATGCAATGTAATGACTCAATAAAGCATTGCATTGGACTCATCGACAAAACTTCCTGTTTCAAACCTGGTCTGTTTGGCGGCCTTCTTCTTTTTGTGGCATACCCATAACAGTACGGTGCCCAGCCCCATCACCGCGAGCAGGAGCACGCCCAGGAACACACTCAGCACGATCACCACCACCGATGTCGTCATTACGTTAATGGTTGGGCTCGTGGTGTCACGTCATTTTTCGGTTATGGGAAAAATTCTTATCGTGGCGAAAATGTATTGGAGTGTCAAATAGCACTACCTTCGTTTGGTTCTGAAACAGTAGGTTCAAGAGAAAAAAATCTAGTGAATGCGCAGTTTTCTTGAGATGTGGTTAAGTTGCATGATATAATCAACCAAAGAATCCGATAACCCTTTTACCATTCATGAAATATAAATGTCCAGCTTGATGCGGAACGGAAGCTGGAATGCTCGAATGCTTTCTTACAACAACTGAAATGTAACAAAATACATTAGTATGCCAAATAAGTGATCAGCTAAAGGTGGGAAACAAGTCACGATAAGCACATGTTTTACTGAGTGACGGTGTTTTAAGGTGAAAGTAACGCGCAACAGACACATGTACATACAGTACGAATGAAAGTTTCAAACAATTTCAGAAGATGAAACTGAACAGTTTCTGTATTCGTTTTTATTAGAAAAAACATTTACTTGCAAACGTACAAACACGTGAGGCTGATTCACTATCATTATCCCATATACGTATATTCATGTACGTCACTCGTTTCGTAATACAAATAGAAATATATGTAAAAAAGTAAGGGAAAGGTTGGAAATACAGCCCAAATAAAATACGGATAAAACACAACTATAAAAAGCTATACATAAACAATTAGTTTAGTTTTTTTGTAGCCATGTACATTCGCAGTAACTGAATAAAAAGGTGAAGTAATAATAGATAATTCATAAATTGTTTTTTAGTTCTACCTATAATATATGAAAGAAAGTGAACCTGATTTGTCGTTTACTGAAACGCAGTCATTTGGACAATGAACTACGGTTGGCGCATCAGCATCTTATAGGAAAGGAAACCATTCAAACGCGGAGAACATTTCTGTTCAAGATTCACTAATGACCAATAAATTAATTATCACTTGATGTCTCATATAACTGGTGGTATTAAAAAACCTCTTAAATTAATTTCCTATCCGCTACGAGTGTTTATGTACCTTGAATGATTCTACTGATAAGACAGCTACGTAGACATCTTACTTTACTTACGTATGTACTTATGTAGGTACGCATATTTGTAGGTACTTATATTACATCGTCCTAACTTCAACATTAAAAAAATTTTCCTAGAAATACAGTTAGTTGAGTTCTATAAGTAGGTACTGTATGTATATTTGTAAGTACATACATACTGACCGTACGTGCCCTACAGCGGCCAAACTTCAACAATAAAACAAACTATCTTAGAAACAAGTTGAATTCTAAAGATTTGAGTCAGTCAGCCAACGATAGAGGATCGCTGTCTGACTCAGCGTGGACTCATTTCAATGACTGCTTTTTTAAAAAGGTATTTAGGCTTATGTATTTACAGTGGATCTTTACTAACGGACATAAATACTCAGCGTAGGACTACTGCCACAGATAATAAATAACCAGATTATTCATCGTTTTGTCAGATAATGTTTGGAAATCATGAGAGAGTTCAAACCACACGACATACGGGAAATAGTATTACGACCGAAAATTTCGTCTCCGATTCGGGACAAAATTCAAATTTGAAAGTTTTCCTCGTCAGCCGTGCTAAATTCATCACAAACTCTGATTTTATAATAATCAACAGAACCTGTTTTTTTCACCTGAAATTCAGACAAGCAACATATGAACGTGGTACCTACAGTATGTGTCACCTAAATCACTGTATAAATATACTGCTCATGATTGATTATGCAAAAATCCGATTCGGTTTTACAACCAAAGAATCCGCATGAGTACGATTTTTCCTTCACTGTCAGTTGCATGCAAAATTTCAAATTCTGAAAATGGCTCAAAATAAAGAACACATTAAAATTCTGAAGTGCTTCAATTTTCAGTGTCATTCCCCGTAATTTACAATATTGTTATGCATGTTTTTGAATTAATTACATGCCATTGCCCCGAAGAGATTAGCGCAGAACATTTCCCCAGTAAGATTTTTCTCTTTCAGCAATGTTTGCAAGTCTTACGACGTGTTGCATAATGAAACACGAGCAGTATTTATCCTTTTAAGGTGTAGGTAAAATGGCCTAACTTCCATTTGGAGTTTTGACTCATCCGCCAGTGCAAGCATACAGTATACATATATACATATATCTGGTACCTGGCCCAAATAAATAATTTTTGACAACAAGATACTTCGACCATGATATACCACACCTCACATCGTATTTTATACCTGAAATCAGAGATGAAATGCGCCGAACGATCTCATTTTTTATGGAACAATGCAATACTCGTGGCTGGCACCAGCGGACGAGAAGCGGTGGGAATGTGGAATTCCCCCCTCTTTGGCGGTTAAAAAAGTAAAATTTTTTTCCTAAGATGTAGGTAAAATGGCCTGACTTCTAACAATTAAAAAGTTCTGCTGGCTTTGGAGTTTTAACTCGTCCGACAGTGCAAGCCCACAGTATATCTGGTACAAGGGCCAAATAAATAATTTTTTACAACAAGATACATACTTTGACCATGATATACCACACCTTATATCGGATTTTATACCGGAAATCAGAGATGACATACGCCAAACGATCGCATTTTTATGGAACAGTGCACTAGCGGACGAGAAGAGGGGGAAAACGGGAATTCCCTCCTCTTTGGCGGTTTTAACAAGTATAATTTGTTTCCTAAGGTGTAGGTAAAATGGCCTAACTTATACCAATTCCCCCTCTTTGAAAAAACTCTGCTGGCTTTGGAGTTTTGAGTCGTCCGTCACTGCGAGGTGCGAGCATACAGTACACTGGCAGCGGACACAAATAAATAATTTTTGACAACAAGATACTTCGACCATGATATACCACACCTCATATCAGATTTTATACCTGAAATCAGAGATGACATGCGCCAACGACCACATTTTTTATGGAACAGCCAGTGCAATACTCGTGGCTGGCGTTGTTTGTTGATTCAGATGACTAAACTGACTCAACGCAAAACCAGCATAACCATATCAGTCCGCGTGTATAGTTGGTTAACAAATTCATGTTACCTGAAGCTGGATTCTTTACTGAACTCGTAAGAACTGCTCAGCAATCAAAATCATTTACTGTTAAGTCAGAAGGTTCAACCTGTTGTTCTTCTTTTCATTTCTAGATCCAGTGGTATTCGAACACAAGATCTCTCTTTTTGCGTGATTCACCAACAAGAAAATCAGAATCGAGCTCGACGATCGCCAAGTTGTTGACTTTGAGCCCGCGTTTAACGATTGAGAATCGTCCTATAAAAATCAGAGATTCAATAGGTGACAAACATGAACATTCCGAAAAGTATACCGTATCGAGTCCAGTGGTTGATAAAAAAACAGGGGAATTCTTTTTCAAATAGCATTCTCAGTTCACTAGCATACTAAACTTGTGATTTTCTTTACCGAGGTTCGATTGAAAGCTCAATTCGGACGTGCGTGTTAAGAATTCTTCGCTTGTTTTTGAAGAAGTTAGTAATTGAATTTGGGGTTTTTTTATGCACGGTGTTCGTTACAAACGTTAAAACCATTGGTTTAGAATTTTGTAACGACATCCGTTAACAGACTGACTTTCAATAAAACCACTGAGGTGTCACTAAATTTGAGTGCCGGTTCGGACAAAGTATGTAGCGGATAATAAAAACGGTTAAAAAAATTGCGGCTATTTGATCTAAGTGCTGATTGGTTCTAACCCAAATACCATACATAACATACTTACATAGATACACTTTAAAGACACAAAAATAGAGCACTTCCAAAATTATGTATGATATTTTTTTCTATCACAAAAATCTCTCAGGTTTATCTACCTGTGTGGATGAATATGGAGATTAGATTTATGTGACGTTCTGTTTACTGAGTATGTCTTGACAGATAATCTCGAATAACATGATTAATTTTTTTCATAAATCGGTTTTCGGGTTGGTCGATCGACTTGGTAACCATGATTACCGGACGGGTCGATAAGTTACATCCATCGTACTATTGACAATCTGTCATCCAATTCGATGATAACAGGTGAGCTTATGAGTCACACCATCCAATTTTATTTTAGTTACATATTATATGTACGTTCGTAAGTCAGTGAAAACATAAAAAAATAACTGCAAAACGCTATACGTCGACAGAATTTGCCCTAAACCTGAACCGTAGCTTTTGACGTAGCCTAAGAGTAAGCCTCATGTTAAGCCTCACCCCAAGCCCAATCCTAAGAGCAAGCTTGAGGCAGGTCCTTCACGTAAGCATAAGCCTTAACCTAAGACTAAGCCTAAGCTTACCCAAAGCGATGCGTCGCGTGCTTAATTTGTCCTCCATATACTGTGCATATAAACTTGTAACATGAGTATGCAGTTTTTCTTACATACACAGGTGAAAAGAAACAGGAAACATGACTGGTATCATATACTAATAGGCAGTGGGCTAGACTAGACAGCCAAAGAAGATCAGACCGGCAGATTCATGAAATCATGGATTCCTCAATTCAATGCAGTTGTGATCACAGTTTCAAACTCTTTAATTGAATCGAGAGACGCTCTATGGGAGAAGAATAAATAATACTGCAGTATTCAACGACGCCTTTCGTAATTGAATTCAGCGATAAGAACGAATGAAT
>OZ038446.1:640877-646187 GCA_964036265.1 Daptonema setosum | reverse complement strand
AGATCAGTTATAACATGTGGATTGTGGATACTTATTTGTTTAAAAGAATGTGATTTGGATTATGGATCACATGATCGTAATTTATAAATTTTCGTTTGGAATCCAGGAAACATTTTTACTTTTATCAGTCATAATAAGGATATGAAAACATGGAATCTGAAGTAATCCGGTAATCTGGTAGTCTGAACCTCAGCTTGTTCCATGTTCAAGGCGTTCAATAGTTGAATGGAACTGACAACCACCACTCTACAGCTCTCTATAAATATGGTCAGCTGTTGATTCGATCAATGAATCCATCAGCGAAGTCAAGCGTGATGGCCAGAAAATCACTTAAAAACAACGATAAAATGTTGCCTGAATGAACGTTTACTTGAAACTTTTTGATTCTCATCATGACTCAAATTACGTGAATTTGTGACCAGTAATTAGCTTGAATCTTTTTCACTTGAATCGATTATTCGCCGCTGAGTCGAGAAATTTCGTAGTTGTGTCGTGAATGGGTGAGTGGAAAATCACATACATATTCGAAAATTGGAGTTCTGATACTTTCTTTTATCTGATTAGTGATATGCGGATTATGAACAATTCCAATAGAACTTGTTGAACTATCAGATATGTATTCATAACAGTTACTTTGGTTCATTCATCCATCCACATTACCAGACCACCTGACAGCGATGTGCTGCAGGATGTTCATCAGACATTCTTAATCGATTAGGAGTGGGTAGTAACAAACTGGTATTTGTAGTGAACACGTTTACTTAACGAGTGGTATGTAGTAGATCGGTATGGATCGGAGTAGAGCCTAGGGGAAGAAAGCTATAAACAAATGTCCATAACTTAACGTAAAATAATTTTTAGCTGGGAGTTGGTGCATGGGAGTTGAACAAAGTCTTGGTTGGTTCGTAGAAACATCAGGATGGACCAGTTGGGGTTCGATCGATCAAAGCATGAAAACTGAGTTAAAGTGATGGAACTGAGCGAAATTTAATATGAGTTTTAACTTAAAGCAAACCAAAACGTACACTCAAATTTACATAATGATGACAGTAACACGTATTGTATTGATGTGAATTATCCGGTATACACCACTGTAATAACTATGCTATTCAATTATAAGAACAACAGTTTACAAGAACTACCAGAAAAAGATACTAATTCGGTTCAATCTCCTCTTCGCGAGTGATATGAGTTCAATTTGATAAGAATGATATGAGACTGAGATTGAAAACTGATTTCTTCAACTCACACATGAACACAGTACAGTACGTACGTACATTTATTCTGTTCGATTGAAATGACCAGTATGGAGCGAAGTCATCAGTATTGGTCAAGGCTGGTACTTTGCTAACTGCCTTAAACAGTCTCTGAAACTATGTAACTCAAGCGATCTTCAACGCCAAAACTAATCGAACTCGAGCCACTGTACATAACATATATGTACATTGGTACTTAGTGCTGGACAAGTAGAACCAGTAGAAGTATGTAGTTGTAGTAGTACTAGTGGAAGTAAGTACGGATGAAGACTACTCAACTAGTTAACACTATTTATACCAGAATCATGCACTTCCCAAAGCGGAAGTACCGCAGTCACCACGCACATTGAATACCGCCGAAAGTGTGATGTATAGGGTGTCCCACATAACTTGCAGCATTTTGATCAACCACAAATTCTTTTGTTGTGATGTTAACATAATGAGTATAATATCATTAGATAGCATATAGTCTGATGTTTTGTTAGCCGTATATTGGAGGTTAATACCTATCACACAGCTTCAGATATGACCCGTTTCGTGAAAGTAGTCAAAATCAAAAAAAAATATTGTTGTTTGAATTTTGCATTTTTTTCATGATTTTTTATTGTAAACATTTGTTAAAATAACTTATAAGAATCTGAAATCACTAAAATAAACAATGAAAAGATATTTTGCATCGATCCACAAAGTTTCGAAAAGTTTTTTTCAAAAAAGTGCAAATGACCGTATCTGCCACGTTTCACGATTGCCGCTCAGTTTGGATGAGTCGCTGTGCGAAATGCACCGATATTGGTGAAACCAAGTATTATAAACTGTAACTTTATGCTTCTGATTTATTTTAGTATCTGTAAATTTCCGTTATTTCAATGATACGTTGTAATGTTCTGCATACAAAGTCAGTCAAAGTTAAAAATAAAAGTTGAAAATGACTACTTTCAGGAGATGGGCTGTATCTCAAGCTGTATAATAGGTTTGAACCTCCAGTATGCGGCAAACAAAACATCAAACTATATGCTATCAGATGATATACAACTCATTTTATTAACAGTGCAACAAAAAATTTGGTGGTTGATTAGAATGCTGCAAGTTATGTGGGACACCCTATAAGTACATCAATAAAAAGTATCACCCCATCATCAAAAACGCCCATTATCACTCAAATTAACCAGACCCTTCATCAACATCAAAACCGTACGTACGAACTTCACCGTTATTTCATCGTTAAAAACGCACTCATTTCGCACTGAAAACGCGTTGAAGCGAACGATGATTTCTTCATTATTCGCGCTAATATTTCATTTAGTTAAGTGGTGGATGAGATGAGGTTGAGTCGAGGTTATGGGAAAAGTTTGGTGGCGACGGGAACTTGGTGGGTAGGGAAAAGATACTTTGTCAGAGATAACATTTGGTGATAACCGTTTTCCTATTCCACGAAGATTTTCTCACCCGCCACCACAGTAACAGCAAAGCGTGCACGCGCAAACCGTAATTTACGAGTATTAATTCACATTTCACTTTTTGTGTTTCATACATTATTTCACGTTTCACTTGACGACTGTCGCCCTCATTTCACCGCAGTCAAGTTCAATTTTCGATGACAGCGAGCAATGGCGGACGGGCCAAACCTCCAAAGGGAGGGAGAATTTTGTGAAATAGGAACCGGCAGTTTTGAGATAATTTTCCTTCAACCTTAGAGTACAAACTGCATTTTTAAAGTTCCCCAAAGAGGGGGAATTCCACTTTCCCCTCCCCTTCCCGTTCGCTGGTGAGCAGCGAGCAAGCGTAACCGTCAACAGTATTTCCTGGCCGCATACGCTTTTTTTCCCCGGGCTTGAGTGTTTTGTATGCTAATCACATAACTGTGATTGCGTGATTTATGTGTATTCGGTCATTGGGAGAACGTGATGATTGTCGCTGATTTCGGTTGGCTATTCATTGTGTTTCGAAGTTTTTAATTAGTTAGTCAGACAACAAGTCAGTCAGTCAGTCATTAAGTAAGTCAATAAGTTGGTCAGTGAGTAGTCAATTACATAGTGAACCATTCATTCAGTTTAGTCAGTCAGTAATGCGTCAGTCCGTCGGTGAGTCAGTCAGTGAGTCAGTCAGTGAGTCAGTCAGTCAGTCAGTCAGTCAATTAGCCAGTCATCTGTGAACATGTAGTACGTCTGTAACTTTTCGAATCTGTCATCAAATTACAGGCGTAACCAACTGTCAATAAATCACGCCTGTCACTCTTTTTTCGTATTTAATCACACAACTTTCGTCTGTGCTAGTCACAGATTCAGACAGTCAGTCAGTTGATAAGTCAATAACTCATTACATAATTCAGTCATTCAGTGATTAATTAATTTGTTAAGTTAAGTGTCTAGTCAGTCGCCAGTCGCCAGTCGTATTGAGTGATTGAGTGAGTGAGTGAGTGAGTGAATACGTAAATTTCACATAATTAACAGGAATGCAGCAAAAAGAGAATACAGTGGACTCGACTCGTAGAAAGTAGGAAATGTAAAAAAGTAAAAATTGTCGTCCGCACGAAATAGAGCGAGTTTGATATACATACTGGTGAAAAAACGCAAACCAAAAAGTAAAAAAAAACATTTAGTTTTAGTTTCATTTTCTGCTCCGAAAACCAACAATCAGCAAGAAATAAATTAAGGATACCGGGGAAAAACAAATTGTGGTGATTTTCACTGGGTTATCGGTATTGCAGTTAACAGTTAAGGCTGTATTAGCAGATTCCAGAGTTCGAGCCTCACCAACTTTTTTATATAAGAGCCGTGGATTTTGGGTTTTACGAAAACATTTCATTTATAATTTACACTCAGATGGTTACAAGTTGAATGAATTGACGTGAACATGATTTGACATGTGACCAATCGTACATTGAATGAACACGAATGTACCTGACATCCCATTATGAAGGTGTCCAAGAGCAACCATCAAATAAACATGACACTAACGATCATAGTCATTCATGATATAACATATATAACATATATAACATATATAACATATATAACATATATAACATATATAACATATATAACATATATAACATATATAACATATATAACATATATAACATGATATTACATAGTCATTCATGATATATTTATACCAACGCCATGTCCATGGCAGTCTGAATTTAACTTGATGGTGGCACAATGGTTTTTGGTCAGCTCATTTGCGGTTATCAAACTCATCATTTCATTCCAAATTGTTCTAGAGTACCTAGCTGGTTTACAAGAGTAGTGTTTTCAACACAGTACGCTGATTAAAAAGAAAATTGTATCGGATTTTTTAAGAAGTGCTTGCTTATTTGACGTTGAACATCCTACATTTTTTTACAAATACGAAATTTTCAAAAATGGTCAGTTTCTGTAGAGAGAGCATGATTCATCTGGATAACATATTTGACGTACATCTCATCCGTGATTTTTAAGCTGATCTGACATATGCCAAATTCGTACAAAAGTGGAGTTGATTTTTTCTTTTAACACAGAACAACTAGATTTCAGAACTACAGGGTGTCCCACTTAAAAGTCCGGTTTTGTTTTCGGCATAACTTATGCAGTGTTCAACGGATTTCGAAATTTTAAAAACCATTCGAAAGACCGTTCTTGAAATTTTTGTTTGCTCAAAATAAAATTGAATTTGAACAACTTTTCCTGTAGTTACGCCATTTTTACGAATACACCTAATTTGGACATTAAAAAAATTCAGTTTTTCGCAAAAAAATAGAATTCAAATTTTAACTTGAAATGTTTTCAAATCCCATTTTTCTGCTTTATTTAACTTGATTGTAAACTAAAGAATATGAACTTATTGATTTTCGCGTATATTTTTCGATATTTCTTGCTTTCGCGCAAAAATGTGGAATCTTAGTGCAGTGAAAAAGTGAACAGTGAAAAAGTGCTTTCATTTGGTTTTTAAAAGGGTTCATTAGGTTTTATAAAAATATTAAATAATTATTTGTGAACTTCTTACCAATTATGAATAGTCTGACATGTAGAAAGACATTTTAAGTTGAATTTGTAGATCAAATATGAAGAAAAAG
>OZ038446.1:623377-635877 GCA_964036265.1 Daptonema setosum | reverse complement strand
ATGAGAGTAAAATTCAGCAGATAATGATATTTGTTCCCGTTTTGTAAACTTTAATGCGGTCACTTTATTTGTAGACTACAGCTCGGAGGGTCGTTCTGCTGTCAACCACGAGGATTGCGATACCAAAGGGGGACTCTATACGAAACAGGCTTGCTACTGGCTCACATATCACAAGGTTATGTAAGTACAGGGTGTACACATATTGTGCCACATTTCGTATAAATCTAAGCCTAAGCCTAAGCCTAAGCCTAAGCCACACGCCCGAATACTCTGCACGTCTGTCCGATCGATGGAGTAAAGTAAATTGCTTTCAATTCAAATTTATTCAGTTGTTCTGCCAAAACAGCAAAGTATGTAGGATACCGAGTCACAAATAGTGAAATAACGGTCATCCGATTTACAAATGAAAATCACTGATCATCAGCCACGTTCTTAAATGCACTGTGTCTCAACCCGGGGCTCGAACCAGGACCATCGGCGAGCGAGGCCGGCGCCTTAACCACTTGACAAGGGAAGCGACAAAATAAATAAAGACAAACTCATTTGGTATGATTGAACTGGATCTTTCGAATATTGAAGGACATCATTACTTCAAAGGATTAGATTGGGAGTGATGAGAAGGTTTTACAAAAAATGTCCCAGAAAACGAGTTGTAAACAATTAAACGGAGTATACATACCTGTGATATGAGGGAAACCCTGTACATACAGTACATACTGTACCTAAAATAGGATTTGGCACGCGACGCTTGTATGCGGCTAGTAATTAGTCGGATTTGGTTGGTTGAATCCGCTCACAAGCGAATCACCGCAAAGTATTGACTAACCGAAGCGACGTACATACAGGGTGGCTGTAAAGTAACGACGCGTTTTCCGGCCGCCCATTTCTCAAAAAAAATATATTGTGTGATCAGTGTTTTTATAGTCAAACTTGCGCAAAACACCTGAAAAATCGAATTATGCGGTCAGCCTTGACGTATTATAATGTATTTGTAGGCCTTTTGTGGAATTTCTGTCAAAAAGCAATATTTTTTTACTTCTTGGGTCCTAGACAGAATTTTTCCCCAAAATAAAAGCGTTATAGGATTTTAAAAGTTTACACATTATTTAAATAATGATTTTTAAAAAATCTCATCGCCAAATAACACTATTGGTATTATCTAATGGTGAAAAATAAGCCAGCTTTCACATGTCACTTTTTACATGAGAATCTTATTTTTGCATTTTTCACCAATAATCATGCTTTTATGACCCTTAATAGTGTTTTATGACACCAGATTTGTGTTATAGGAGTTATGGAAGTATGATAATCCTACTTCGGAACCAAATCTTTAATTTTCAAAATTTTGGAATTTTATCGAATTTCGCATTTTTTCTTCATTTCATTGAGACTTTTTGGTACTGAAGTACTATGAATTATAATTCTTTCACAAATTCTTTAACACAAAACACAACTTACCATTAGTTTATATCATTATGAACCTTGGTTGAAATTAATTGATACTTGATTCGTATTACTATGGTCAGTTTTCATGGAATTTTGGTCAGTTTTGTTGGAAAATAACGAAATTTCCATTAATTTTCGAAAAAAATTAATTTGAGCAGTCCTACATTAAAATAAACCTCATAATCTGAAATTTCAGGTATGAATACATATAATTGGCATGTAAAAATTAATCATGCAATACAATAGTTTTGAGAAATAGACGGCCGGAAAACGCGTCGTTACTTTACAGCCACCCTGTATATGTACCTTGTCGCTTCTCTCTTAGCTAGTCTAGTGCGTCGAACGCCAGCCCCGGAAACTGGTGGTCCTGAGTTCGAGACCTGACTTGCGACACAGATCCTGGCGCGTTGTTCTGGGGTTTCTCCCAGTGCCCGTTAGTTCATTCAACTGTCTGAGCACTAAGGAAACGTTTGCAGAATACGACCTGGAATCATGCGTTTACTGTTTGTGCCACTGATGGTGGTCAACTGGCCAGTGTGTTCGAAGTGGAACATTTACCGGCCGTGTTGTGGACATATGCCAATACAAAGGTGAGATCTTACTTCAGCATTCTGTCGTTTGCATAAAAATCTAGCAAACTTTAATCCACAAACCTGACCTTACAATTTTTTTAGCAGAATTGACTTCTAATGACTATTAATTTATTTAGTCACTCCAATCAGAGCCCGCACCCGAAAAAAGCGGATAATTTTCAACTCATCAGTAATAATTTTTTAATTTAGAACGTGAACATTTAAGTTGTGTGTAAAATTATCAAAATTACGTTTCGCACGCAGGTGGACTCGGAGGTTTGGCTGGCTGGAAAAGTAGATACCTCGTATGACGACGGATTCGCTTATTGGTACTCGAATGGTGAGACGCCATACATTGGGGCAAATCTGAATGCGGCAGTCGAGAATAAAGGTGCGTGAGTGAGTGAGTGAGTTAGTGAGTGAGTGAGTGAGTGAGTGAGCGAGTGAGTGAGTGAGTGAGTGAGTGAGTGAGTGAGTGAGTGAGTGAGTGAGTGAGTGAGTGAGTGAGTGAGTGAGTGAGTGAGTGAGTGAGTGAGTGAGTGAGTGAGTGAGTGAGTGAGTGAGTGAGTGAGTGAGTGAGTGAGTGAGTGAGTGAGTGAGTGAGTGAGTGAGTGAGTGAGTGAGTGAGTGAGTGAGTGAGTGAGTGAGTGAGTGAGTGAGTGAGTGAGTGAGTGAGTGAGTGAGTGAGTGAGTGAGTGAGTGACTGAGTGACTGAGTGAGTGAACAAATGGAAACCAGATCTTCATTAGCAACTAGTGAAAGTTAAAACGTGAAACGAAACATCAGAAAAATGTGAGTACTAAAAATATCTTTTATAATTTGCACACGTGCGAAAATTAATCATAACTCTGAAACGAAGAGAGTAGAGATACGCAATTTTTTACCACATCTTCATTGGTTATTCAGTGTAACCCCGTTAATTGAAATGTCGCATCCTGATTGAAACATGATTGATTTTGAAATTATAAACATTTAATTAAAACCGGATTTCGTACCCCAGGACATCAACCTTTGTAAGATGCTTGTTTTAATTGCTGACGATAACATACTTACACACGCACGCCCGGCAACAGAAAACGTATTACGATTAAAATGAGATAAATAAAAAATTCTTTGGTATTTACTATCGAGCAATGACGTGAGTTACAGTATAATCTTCACAATAAAAAACTCCATTTTAACAGTTCTTCAAATTTCACAAGAACCCAAGATGTGTTATTCACATAATAAGCTGGATTTTTTGACGGTTTGTATTCTAATAACGAGTTTGAAATGTTATACACAAAACATGTTAGTCATTATTATCTGTCTTGTTGGTCTAGCAAAAGTTCCGCGAAATTGCAGACGGGGTGTTTTTTTTTATTGAAACTTAGTTGTCCTATTCATCAGCTTGCATCACATTGTTGTTCTTAATGAGAAAAGTGTTTTATGTTTATCGACATAGTCAACGCAGTCGGCAAGATTAATCAAAGAAACTATATTTTAAGTGTCAATGAAATGCAAAAGCTCATTATGTTTTTCACAGTGTCACTGATACATAACTGACTGTGGGCGAAATGAGATGTACTGTACTAAAACAACGTTAAGGAAAAGAGAACTTAAATAAAATTAAAGTTCACTGTATTTATTTTACTTACAACTTTGAGATTCTACTAATCAAAGGGCTGGGAACAACAACAATCAGCGTTATAGAGAAAAACATTCGTCGAGCCAGAAAACTGAAAATACTATAGTTATAAAGAAAATAAAAGAATGAAATTGAATTCACGGAAAACTTCACCTCTGGCAACGAGGTTTAGCGTCGGGTCACGCATTGATGATGAATTGATTAAGCTAAATTGAATTCCAACAGTTCACCATCTTAACCAAAGGCAGCACCTAAATTAATCAAGAATAAATGAATTCTGAATTGATTCCGTAAGCCGTTAGCGAAAAACAACGGTTTTATCGATGGGCAAATATAACTATAGTTACGTATTGACAATAATATTACACACATAGACACCTAACAGTTGCAACTACTTGGGGCGGGAAAATAAAAGATCGAAAAACCAAACCCACACTCAAGTGAACACGGAAATGGAACATGGGAAAACATTATTTGGAAAATTGAACTCTAAGCGTCCTATAAAAGCGTTTGGACATTCACAATCGAGTGTATACAAAGGTATAAACCGAGCAACTTTGTGATATATATTGTACGTACAGTATACAGGCGGAAATTTAGAAACATACGTTGTTGTGGCTAGTAATTGTTGTTGTTGTTGTTATTGTTGTTGTTGTTGTTGTTGTTGTTGTTGTTGTTGTTGTTGTTGTTGTTGTTGTTGTTGTTGTTGTTGTTGTTGTTGTTGTTGTTGTTGTTGTTGTTGTTGTTGTTGTTGTTGTTGTTGTTGTTGTTGTTGTTGTTGTTGTTGTTGTTTGTTGTTGTTGTTGTTGTTGTTGTTGTTGTTGTTGTTGTTGTTGTTGTTGTTGTTGTTGTTGTTGTTGTTGTTGTTGTTTTTTTGTTGTTGTTGTTGTTGTTGTTGTTGTTGTTGTTGTTGTTGTTGTTGTTGTTGTTGTTGTGGCTAGTAATATTTTGCCCAATTGTCTATTAAGCAACTTTCAACCAATCAGCACAAAGTTCTGAATATACGCAGCGCCGCGTCACGTTTTTACATATCTTTGTTTCATATACAGTAAATTAGAGTTTCAGTTTCACTAAACCACAGTATAACAGCCTTTTCTTTTGTACAGATTCATTACACATGATCAATGTTCAATGAAACTTGCACTGTTAATTGGATTTGCATGATTCTTTCACGTTTTGGTGAAGTTATATAACAGTTATATATAAAGTTATGTATATACCAGTTATATATTAAGCTATGTATCAAGGGACGGCCGCTAGGCCGTTCCCTTAATATGGTTCGATTAAGATAAGCTTTTTGCGAGTATCTCGATCTAGCCTCATCGTATCAACTTCTAGTCTGTTTCATCGGTTTTCTCGTCCGATTCTACATCTGTTTGGCTATTTTTAACCCGGTAGGGATGAATTTTCATTTTTCAGGTCCAAAAACGATGAAAATGCGATTTTCCGTTTTTTTTTTCTCCACCCATTTTGGTGTATGGAAACTGGGTAAGACCTGTAAAGCTGAAAATCGGTACATAGGTCAATTTCACGCCCCGAACACGATTTCCTAAGTGTCACGGAGATCGGATGAAGCTTTCTACAATTTTTGAGGGATTTTATGAAAAAAAGTCAAAAATCGCAGGCAAAATGGAGAAAGAATTGTTGTATGAGCGATAGAGTGTTCCGATCACAAAGAAATTTTAACTGAAAGTTTACAACACATGTGTTAATATTATCCGCCATTTATCTTTTCATTATCAAGAAACACGCAAAACTGGCAAGGGGGTACATGGGGAAAAAATTATTAACATTTTTCAGGAAAGCTAAATTACTAAATTGGCCAGAGTCCGAATGATCCTTAAAATGTGCTCATTCGACGCGGATTCAAATTTCATTATGACCTTAATTGAACACATTTTTTGATAAACCCCTTGTACTTTCTGAAAAATCCGAAAAACTGATGCTATAAATTTACTACCTTGTTGATGATTTTTGCCCATTTGAAGCTCAGATTAAGGTCAGGTTTAAGATATTGAAGTCATTCGTATTGATAGAATGGTTAGAGTGACTGAAGGTGTATCCAAAACAGGAAAGACGATTATTCCCGTATTCTCAAAAAATATTTATGAGCCGTCAAAAACGGTAAAAATTTAATTTCCTTCATTCACGCCGTGTCAGCCACATTGGATTCCAAAGTTTTTATTCATACAGAAATATGACAAAATTGATTTTGACAGGATGTCTAGAGGGACAACACTTCTAACAAACCTTTTTAAAAAGCTTGATCAGTACCCTTAAATAAGATTTTATGATCCGTCAAAAAGTACAGAAATAAAAAAAAACGGGTCAAAATTTTTTCTGAAGGAAATTTTTTTCTTTGTTTGTAGACATGTACGAATATTATTAAAACATCTCAAAACCGTCTTATAAGTGGTCTAGAAGTGAGGAAAAAAATTTCAAGAGTCACACGGTACATATCCGCTGATATGTACACCTCGGTGCTGACCTTATAATAGCCAGGTTTTGAAGTCACTTTCACACTAGATGTAATGTTAAATTTATGATTGGAAACTAGGTTTGATGATGCGAACCAATTCCTATAATATTTTTGGTCAAGGTAGTCAAGTGGATAGTGGGTTTACATGTTAAACAAGTGGTTCTGGGTTCAAATCCCCTACAAAACAAAAATAACGAAAATGGTAAATTGTTTTATTTTTGATATTATACACTGCTCTCGAATTTAAACGGTCTATTTTAGATAACATAAGACAGCTTTTCATCCACTATATTACTAATTCTAAACTTTTTTACATCATTCTGTCAATTATGTAATAATGACTTCAGTATGTAGGGAAAAATGGGCTCGCAAACGATCCCGGTGCTCACGATTTTTTCTGTACTTCAATACTTAATAAAGGGCAGGGCTGAAGTTCATAAATCCTATGAGTTTTTTTCAGCTCATTAAAGCATTTGTGAACTTTTCACATAAACTAAATGTGATTTGTTCACACATGAAAAAGTTATAGACAAGCAACTAAAAATGCCCTGAAGGCATGGGAAGTAACGAATATGATTCGATCCTGGCAAGTCCAATCGTGAAAAAGGTATGAGACAAGAAAGGTTTAGTCTCTTACTCTAAACAGTCTGATCGTGAAAAAGCAGGAAACAAGATTTGCGATGAATCACGAAAAAAATTTGTACTTCATTAAATTAAGAACCAAACCAAATTACACGAAACATATTTGGAACTGTTCACGGGTATTGTGATAATCATTAACATTTTTCTTAAGTGATTACTGAAGTTCAAAAAAAATTACAAAAAAATTTCCTCGTTATTGAACTGAAAGGAAATTAAAAAAAAAATCGTGGCAGACCCGTCACACTAATCGAAGAAAATGATCCATGCTCACAAGGAGATGGACGAAATAAAGAGCATTTAGTTTTCACCGAAAGTTCAAAATATGTTTCGTGTAATTTGGTTTGATTCTTAATTTAATGAAGTACAAATTTTTTTCGTGATTCATCGCAAATCTTGTTTCCTGCTTTTTCACGATCAAACTGTTTAGAGTAAGAGACTAAACCTTTCTTGTCTCATACTTTTTCACGATTGGACTTGCCAGGATCGAATCATATTCGTTACTTCCCATGCCTTCAGGGCATTTTTAGTTGCTTGTGTTTGTATATGTTTCTGCAGACTTGAACAGTTTTTTTACAAATCCGCACAGTTACATCCAAAGTGATGAGCGAATATACAAATAACTGTCAGTTTTTGCAGATTTTCGTCAAACTAAACAATGGCGGCACATTTTTATATAATGATGGTGGTGGTCGTCCTGTCAAACGTTCAGGCGCAGACGACAACAGCCGTATACAAAATCGGCCTTCCCAGTTCCACCCAGAACAATGCCGGGCACACTTTGGAACAGTATATTAACTCGAAGCTGACCGAATGCGGTTAGTGGGTGGGTGAGTGAGGTGAGTGAGTGAGTGAGTGAGTGAAGTGAGTGAGTGAGTGAGTGAGTGAGTGAGAGTGAGTGAGTGAGTGAGTGAGTGAGTGAGTGAGTGAGTGAGTGAGTGAGTGAGTGAGTGAGTGAGTGAGTGAGTGAGTGAGTGAGTGAGTGAGTGAGTGAGAGTGAGTGAGTGAGTGATGGAGTGAGTGAGTGAGTGAGTGAGTGAGTGAGTGAGTGAGTGAGTGAGTGAGTGAGTGAGTGAGTGAGTGAGTGAGTGAGTGAGTGAGTGAGTGAGTGAGTGAGTGAGTGAGTGAGTGAGTGAGTGAGTGAGTGAGTGAGTGAGTGAGTGAGTGAGTGAGTGAGTGAGTGAGTGAGTGAGTGAGTGAGTGAGTGAGTGAGTGAGTGAGTGAGCGAGTGAGTGAGTGAGTAAGTAAGTGAGTAAGTAAGTAAGTGAGTGAGTGAGTGAGTGAGTGAGAGTGAGTGAGTGAGTGAGTGAGTGAGTGAGTGAGTGAGTGAGTGAGTGAGTGAGTGAGTGAGTGAGTGAGTGAGTGAGTGAGTGAGTGATGTGAGTGAGTGAGTGAGTGAGTGAGTGAGTGTGAGTGAGTGAGTGAGTGAGTGAGTGAGTGAGTGAGTGAGTGAGTGAGTGAGTGAGTGAGTGAGTAGGTGAGTGAGTGAGTGAGTGAGTGAGTGAGTGAGTGAGTGAGTGAGTGTGAGTGAGTGAGTGAGTGAGAGTGAGTGAGTGAGTGAGTGAGTGAGTGAGTGAGTGAGTGAGTGAGTGAGTGAGTGAGTGAGTGAGTGAGTGAGTGAGTGAGTGAGTGAGTGAGTGAGTGAGTGAGTTACATACTTGTTTAACGTATGCATTATTTAAGTATGCAAGGATGCGACAGAATGTAAAACCGAAATCGCGGCACATGGAACGACGCTGACGGTAGACTCTGCAGGAACAGCTTATGCCGCGGACAAGCAGGGAGACATCATAGTTCGGGTTGGTTTAAAACAAAGTTTTCTGGCATTTAGAATGAAATCAACCAACCAAACCTTCTACTCAAGTCGTACTAAATGCTTTCCAAAGAGTTTTTTTCACTCATTCACTCACCTACTAACCTAAACAAACTGTTTTGTATTTTATGCAAAACGTTGCAGGTGAAAGAGCCAGTGGGTCAGGGTACATGTGGTTTCACCAACCTGGATGCAACCAAAATCTGTAATCCACCCACCACAATCTGCGCATTCACCATAGGGACTTCGCGCTGTGCATGAAAAGTTGGTTGATTGTTATAATAAATAACACACCAAACCAAGTGCCGAACGGCAATAAAATCCGTATTCTTTATGAGGAAATACTACTTTTCTTCTGTGGTTAATCATGAAAGGAGGGGAATTTTTTTCTTTCGCTCATATTCTTTTCTGCACAAAAGTACAGTTTATGTTTCGTTTTTTTACATTGGATTCAGTAACTGATGTGGATTCAAAAACCCCATAAAATATCGTTCATACATATTGGAACTGCGTACTATAGCATCTACTCTGAGGTCTTCAGATTTTCCCGGTTTTTTTATTATTCTACAGGGTGGTCCAAAAATATGCCACCACTTTCGTGCGGAATGATGTTGACACAGATGTCCGTTTAAGCTGAAATTTTTCAAGGATTAACATCAACAAGTTAACTTACATAGATAATTATATAATATCATAGAGGTTTGCCCGTCACAGCGGGCATCACGCCTGATTGCGTGGATAACTGCGTGTGCAGGAAAAACCGAGGTATGTAATGCGCGTGCTGACAAAGCATGTTATAGAATGAAACATGAATTGACAGAAAGCTATTAATTGGGATAAACTTATTTATATAGCTTACATTAAATTTTATTAAATTTGAATTTTTTTTTTGAGTTTTTTACTCAAGAATGTAAAAAAATTTAGCCTGAAAAAGCCATTTCTTCCTTTCGTAAAGAACTTGATGAACAAATAACTTTTTATACGGAAAAATCTAATTTGAGAATCAGAAATGCTTTCAAACAAACGCTGACATCCATCGAACTTTTACTTGCTATAAGTTGATGTTTACCAGGGTACCGGATCAACCGATTTCTCTGATATTATAGAGTTCGCTAAGTTAATTTGTTGGTGTTAATCCCTCAGAAGCGCGATAGAATCGGTGCTTAGTGTCAGAATATACTCACCACCAAAGTGTTGGCATTTTTTAGACCACCCTGTATTTACAGTATTTTCGAATTGTTCATTTTTCATTAAAACATTTTTCAGTTAAGCCAACGTGTTATGCGAACTGGCAAACCGAGTCTGCTCCAACAACCATTACAACCCCAACCACCACGACTCCAGCTACCACCACAACAACAACAGCCAGTGAGCTGACTGGCTGACTGACTGACTAACTGTCTGACTGTCTGTCTGTCTGACTGACTGACTGACTGACAGACTGGCTGAATGACTGACTGATTGGCTGACTGACTGACTGACTGAATGAATGACTGAGTGTCTGACTGGCTGACTGACTGACTGACTGACTGACTGACTGACTGACTGACTGACTGACTGACTGACTGACTGACTGACTGACTGACTGACTGACTGACTGACTGACTGACTGACTGACTGACTGACTGACTGACTGACTGACTAACTAACTGACCGACTGACTGACGTGACCTGACTGACTGACTGACTGACTGACTGACTGACTGACTGACTGACGGACTGATCGACTGACTGACTGACTGTCTGAGTAACTGAGTGAATGAGTGAATGAATAACTGAGTGACTCACTGATTTAGTGATCTGATGATTGGATGAGGTTGATCAGTCATCACAATAAACATAAGAAAACTAGCGCCACCACAGTCAATTGGCTAACAAAATTCTTAAACAAATTTTTCAAAATTTGAACTTACAAGCTAAATGACTCACTGGATGAACATTGATTTATTTCTGATTGGTTCACTGACTGATTGACTGAACCAAGAATGACATCTCAGTTCGTGCAACACCCGCAGCCACGATGGCACCGGCCACAGCAGCTACGGTCGCTGTCATCACCGTACCGCAAGCATCGGCAACTGCAGCGCCAACCAGTGGTTAGTAGATTGCTCACTCAATATTTAACTCACTCACTCACTCACTCACTCACTCACTCACTCACTCACTCACTCACTCACTCACTCACTCACTCACTTATACACTCACACGTACTAAGGCTCCGCGGACAAGCCGTTTAACTTTGTGCTGGTGCTCAACAACGCCAAATCCGACAGTGGAACATCCTCGGGCTCAACGAATTCCGGCAGCGGCGGTTGTACTGATAGTCATAAAGTGAGTGATTAGTGAGTGAGTGAGTGAGTGAGTGAGTGAGTGAGTGAGTGAGTGAGTGAGTGAGTGAGTGAGTGAGTGAGTGAGTGAATGATTGCAGTGGTGCTGCTTCTGGGCAGCCAACAATCAGTGCGAGTCAAACAAGGGCTGGATGCTTCCGAACTGCCAGAAGGCATGCGGATCCTGCGGATGCACTGGTATTTTACCAAAATATGATAACAAAATAAATACAATTACTTATTCCAAAAGCTCTACTTTTATTCAGAATATAATCTAAAAAATTATTTCAGAACATATGTATTCTGAAAACCGAAAAACATGTTAACTTAACTTACTACAAACAATTAAGTAACTACATATGTATGTACATGTATATTTGTATTTCTTATAATACTTGCATTTTAGATGCTACTGCCTATACGTGTACGTTCAGCACAGTCGGTAACGGTTGTGCACAGCAGCCAATGGCACAACAAACTCAAGCCCCAGCGGTGCCCGCTGTAGTGGCACCAGTGGCACCAGTTGCCATGGTTGTTGTTGTTGTTGTTGTTGTTGTTGTTGTTGTTGTTGTTGTTGTTGTTGTTGTTGTTGTTGACCAGTATTCGTTTCAGTCATGTGGTGATGGTAACATGATGTGTGCCACGTGGGCGAGTCAAGGCGAATGTACCAAGAATCCGCACTGGATGCAACTGAATTGTCAAAGATCTTGTCAGCTATGTAAAACAACCAGCAATAATGTTCCGGTAACCGCAGGTTGATACTAATTTTATTGTTGTTGTTGTTGTTGTTGTTGTTGTTGTTGTTGTTGTTGTTGTTGTTGTTGTTGTTGTTGTTGTTGTTGTTGTTGTTGTTGTTGTTGTTGTTGTTGTTGTTGTTGTTGTTGTTGTTGTTGTTGTTGTTGTGGTTGTTGTTGTGGTTGTTGTTGTTGTTGTTGTTGTTGTTGTTGTTGTTGTTGTTGTTGTTGTTGTTGTTGTTGTTGTTGTTGTTGTTGTTGTTGTTGTTGTTGTTGTTGTTGTTGTTGTTGTTGTTGTTGTTGTTGTTGTTATTGTTGTTGTTGTTGTTGTTGTTTCAGGTGTCTCAGCTGTTGGTTGTGGCGACGAGCATGAACTGTGTGGTTTCTGGGCCAGTAAGAATGAATGTGTGTATAACCACGCGTACATGCGTCTCAAATGCCGGCTCTCGTGCCGTGTATGCTGATTACCGTAAATCACAAACATATATGTACAGTAACCCATCATCACGCAAACCATAATTTTTTTGACTTTTTACCAAAGAGTATATAAATTGGGCAATTACGTTTGTTTATGCATGATTGATGTGAGAACATCAATGTGCGCTTGGTTTACATTCTTAACCTGTTTTCGAATTTTTAAAATGTTATGATTGTAAGTGGCATCGGACTACTGAGTTGTTCTCTCAGTCAATTCGAATTTAGTCTCATATTTTTTTACAAATGTAGTTACTTATACTTTCAACAACCATTTTTATGAAATAATTTCAGTGAAAACTGTCTCTTTTATAACTCAATACGCAATGCAGCATTTTGGTCTCGTCTGTCGCTTTAGTTGAATGATATTACTCTAATTGTTTTGCATT
>OZ038446.1:621349-623177 GCA_964036265.1 Daptonema setosum | reverse complement strand
AATAACAACAACACAACAACAACAAACAACAACAACAACAACAACAACAACAACCACAACAACAACAACAACAACAACAACAACAACAACAACAACAACAACACAACAACAACAACAACAACAACAACAACAAACAACAACAACAACAACAACAACAACAACAACAACAACAACAAACCGACAGCCGAAACCAGTACCAATGCAGGGCACAATACGGAGTGCACCACTAGTCTGTTCTTTTTTTCGATTACCGTAACAAATCTGAAGCATTGACTGGTTACACTCCGTAAAAGCCCGTATGTCCTTTCAGCAAGCAGAAAATTGCCCGAAACGTCGGATGATGAAACATCAGACAATCAGTGTTAACACGCAAAGCAACATCATCACCCCATGCTACACTGTGCTATGGTGTCAACCGAGTTGGGTTGAGGCTAGTGATGTTTCATTATCAGACGTTTTGGGCAATACTTTTTGCTTGCCGAAACAACCTACGGGCTTTAGTTGCAAAATCGTTTAATCTTCAATCGAAGTTACTTTTAAAGTACATTTATACAACTATACAGTACAGGACAAAAAGATGTGGCCGGCTACGCATAATTTCGGCGGATTCGCTGAAATTTCAGCGAATTCGCCGAAATTATGCGTAGCCGGCCACACTCTTTTTGGTCCTGTACTGTAGTTTCAGCGAAATGTTATTTTACTGTACAGATATGACATAATGAGTTACTAAATGTGCCAGAGAGCCTGTAACGACAGTATGAAAAATCACTTGACGGAATGAATGACTATTTCTGACGAGAACATGGCAATTCAAGAGATTCCATACTTGTATTCTAAGCAGACTCTCTTTGTTAACACTGACTGTTAACTGTATCCGTTGAATGGCGTTGGGGGTCAGTCGTAAATTTATTTATATTTTGATTTATCGGCGCTGACTCATATTGAATCCGGTTTGCCTAGATCTTGTTAATATTCGATGCGTTCATTCCATTTTATATATATAAAGGTAAAAACCAAGACCAGCATGGTTTACTAGCGGACGAGAAAAGGAGAGAAAAATTCAGGTTTCCCTCTCCCTAGGCGGTTCGAAATGTACAGTTTGTTCTATCAGGTGTAGGTAAAATTACTAATTTCCGTCAATTTTCCCCATCTTTGGAGAAATTTCCCTACCTTTGGTGTCTTGGATTGTCCGCCAATGGTCTGGGATTACAAAACGTTTAGACGTTGTTATATAAAATTGGCGGCAAAAGTCTCATTTAAATCAAATAGCATAATAATGTATAAATACCGATTTATACAATTATGTTAACCCCCAACCCGTTGCAATTGTTTACATACGTATGTATTTACTTATGTATGTAGTTCGGGTCGGTTCACCATTCAAAGGCATACATATGTACTTCATCGATTTATTTTACAAAAACCATACACTAGATTGACATGAACCATAAAAGTTTTGTGATCCAGATAAAAACTGGTTAATCATATAGACATACAGTAATTTTTTTCTTTTATTCTGTTTGCTCATTCAATTTAAGAAAGTTTACCTCGTCTTGAATATTTGACGTTTTTTCTTGAGAAGTTTATTAGTAACAAGTTACAGTTTGAAGTTTATCTAATTGCAGTTCAACCCATCATATTTTAACACTTTTATGTTAATAATTTATACTACTCTATGTTTTTTACGGTTATGTAAAAATGCAGGGACAATATGAACTTGCCTCCGAATCGAACATTAATGAAATTCAATCAGAAAAATTCACAACTGTTTGAAATAATCGGGAAATAAAACTTCCCTTACAAAGGAAAAAATCACTGAACTAAAACA
>OZ038446.1:608849-616349 GCA_964036265.1 Daptonema setosum | reverse complement strand
ATACATACCTGGGTACATAACCTACATAGTAAGTCAGTTAATCAGTCAGTCAGCCAGTTACATAGTCAGTCAGTCAGTCAATCAGTCAGACAGCGAATTAAATAGTCAGTCAGTCAGTCAGACAGCCAGTTGAATGGTCAGTCAGTCAATCAGTCAGTCAGCAGGTTACATAGTCAGTCAGTCAGTCAATCAGTCAGTCAGTCAGTCAATCAATCAGTCAGTCAGTCAATCAGTCAGTCAGCCAGTTATATAGTCAGTCATTCAGTCAATCAGTCAGTCAGTCAGTTACACATAGTCAGTCAGTCAATCAGTCAGTCAGTCAGTTACTTAGTCAGTCAGTCAGCCAGTTACATAGTCAGTCAGTCAGTCAGTCAGTCAGTCAGTCAGTCAGTCAGTCAGTCAGTCAGTCAGTCAGTCAGTCAGTCAGTCAGTCAGTCAGTCAGTCAGTCAGTCAGTCAGTCAGTCAGTCAGTCAATCAGTCAGTCAGTCAGTCAATCAGTCAGTCAGTAATTGGTTACAGATCATCCCAAACTGTCTGTCACCGGCAACCCAATCTCAAAGCAGCGTCGTGAGCGAACAAAATTTACTGCTGAGCAGCTGATGGTACTCGAACACAAATTCAATGCAACGCGGTTAGTCCATAAATACCTCTTTTTAGCCAATCATTTACAGAAACAGTCCAACATACATACAAACAGTCAGTCAAACATACAAACAGTCAGTCAATCATACACACAGTCAGTCAAACATTATAAACATTCATTACAGGTATTTGTCGGCTTACGAAAGAGTGCTGCTGGCAAGAACACTCCAGCTAACTGAAACCCAGGTACGTACATAAATAGTTCACTTTGTCAGTCAGTCGATCGGTCAGTCACGTCAGTTAGTCAGTCAGTCAGTCGGTCAGTCAGACAGTCAGTCAGACAGTCGGTCCGTCAGACAGTCAGTCATTCAGTCAGTCAGTCAGTAAGTCAATCAATCAGTCGGTCGGTGAGTCAGTCAACCATTACGTCAGTCAAAAAATTTTCTTTTCAGGTCAAAATTTGGGTTCCAAAACCGTCGTACCAAGTGGAAAAAGCAGAATCCTGATCTGGATAAACACTCAAACACAAGTGCTGAGGAACCTGCAGTACAGATGCAGGCATCAATGTGGAATGGCATGTACAGTCAGTTACTGGTATGTCACTCACATCACTCACTCACGTCACTCACTCACTCACTCACTCACTCACGTCACTCACTCACGTCACTCACTCACTCACGTCACTCACTCACTCACTCACTCACTCACTTCACATTGCAGCCATTGCCACGTTGTTTCCATACACCCACTTCAACTCCAACCACTCGCCACCACCACTCCTCTCGTCATGTACCCCCAACCATCCGCAACTCAACAACAAGTATTCCAATCAACTCATTATCAAACACTTTAACGAAGTATCCACCAATCTTGAAATCGTCATTATGAGTTTTACTTTTTCCTCCGATTTCAGTATGATTTTAAACCCAACGCTATGTTTTCATTGCGTTTTTTTTTCCAAGCATTTCCCAGTATGTTTTTTGTTCTTATTTTCTTGACCTTTGAGTTCAGCAGAGTTGTTCAATCAAAGAGCCCTTATAAAACGGAGACTGTGATGTTAAAAATACCATGGTATCTCCGAATTTTGGGTTATTAGCACAAGTTTATATGGTCGAATTATGGCTGCTCTTTTTATGTATGTACACTAGGGACACACCCGGGGAATTACGCCGACCTTTTAGTGTCGGGGTACTCAGCAGGGGCACAGCCGGGCAGCGCTGCGCGCATTGCGCCGTGGTCAACAACTTTCCAATACACAGTCGTACCATTGTGAACTGGAATTTGGAATTTGTTTATTGTGTACATGGTTTTATTATAATAATGCCGGATGAGTAACTATAACTATTTTAGTTTCAATGCAGTTGAGTCCCGTGGTCACATAAAAACACCATGAAAACACACATCCATGAAGAAACACATCCATGAAAAATTTTTGCTTTCAATACAGTTGAGTCCCGTGGGCAAAATATCAATGCAGTTGAGTCCCGTGGGAAAACAATTTTGCATTCAATACTATTGAGTCCCGTGGGCAAACTATTTTAGTTTCAGTGCAGTTGAGTCCCGTGGTCAAACTATTTTAGTTTCTATACAGTTGAGTCCCGTGGGACTTTCAATACAGTTGAGTCCCGTGGGCAAAATTTCAATGCAGTTGAGTCCCGTGGGAAAACAATTTTGTTTTCAATACTATTGAGTCCCGTGGGAAAACTATTTTAGTTTCAATGCAGTTGAGTCCCGTGGTCAAACTATTTTAGTTTCTATACATTTGAGTCCCGTGGGGCTTTCAATACAGTTGAGCCCCGTGGGGAAAATTTCAATGCAGTTGAGTACCGTGGGCAAAATTTCAATGCAGTTGAGTCCCGTGGGAAAACAATTTTGCTTTCAATACTATTGAGTCCCGTGGGCAAACTATTTTAGTTTCAATGCAGTTGAGTCCCGTGGTCAAACTATTTTAGTTTCTATACAGTTGAGTTCCGTGGGGCTTTCAATACAGTTGAGTCCCGTGGGCAAAATTTCAATGCAGTTGAGTCCCGTGGGAAAACAATTTTGCTTTCAATACTATTGAGTCCCGTGGGCAAACTATTTTAGTTTCAATGCAGTTGAGTCCCGGGGTCAAACTATTTTAGTTTCTATACAGTTGAGTCTCGTGGGGCTTTCCATACAGTTGCGTCCCGTGGGCAAAATTCCAATGCAGTTAAGTCCCGTGGGAAAACAATTTTGCTTTCAATACTATTGAGTCCCGTGGGCAAACTATTCTAGTTTCAATGCAGTTGAGTCCCGTGGTCAAACCATTTTAGTTTCTATACAGTTGAGTCCCGTGGGGCTTTCAATACAGCTGAGTCCCGTGGGCAAAATTTCAATGCAGTTGAGTTCCGTGGGAAAACAATTTTGCTTTCAATACTATTGAGTCCCGTGGGCAAACTATTTTAGTTTCAATGCAGTTGAGTCTCGGGGTCAAACTATTTTAGTTTCTATACAGTTGAGTCCCGTGAGGCTTTCAATACAGTTTAGTCCCGTGGGCATAATTTCAATGCAGTTGAGTCCCGTGGGAAAACAATTTTGCTTTCAATACTGTTGAGTCCCGTGGGCAAACTATTCTAGTTTCAATGCAGTTGAGTCCCGTGGTCAAACCATTTTAGTTTCAATACAGTTGAGTCCCGTGGGCAAAATTCAATGCAGTTGAGTCCCGTGGGAAAACAATTTTGCTTTCAATACTATTGAGTCCCGTGGGCAAACTATTTTAGTTTCAATGCAGTTGAGTCATGTGGTCAAACTATGTTAGTTTCTATACAGTTGAGTCCCGTGGGTCTTTCAATACAGTTTAGTCCCGTGTGCATAATTTCAATGCAGTTGAGTCCCGTGGGAAAACAATTTTGCTCTTAATACTATTGAGTCCCGTGGGCAAACTATTTTAGTTTCAATGCAGTTGATTCCCGTGGTCAAACTATTTTAGTTTCTATACAGTTGAGACCCGTGGGGCTTTCAATACAGTTGAGTCCCGTGGGCAAAATTTCAATGCAGTTGAGTCCCGTGGGAAAAATTTCAATGCAGTTGAGTCCCGTGGGAAAACAATTTTGCTTTCAATACTATTGAGTCCCGAGGGCAAACTATTTTAGTTTCAATGCAGTTGAGTCCCGTGGTCAAACTATTTTAGTTTCTATACAGTTGAGTCCCGTGGGTCTTTCAATACAGTTTAGTCCCGTGGGCATAATTTCAATGCAGTTGAGTCCCGTGGGAAAACAATTTTGCTCTTAATACTATTGAGTCCCGTGGTCAAACTAATTTAGTTTCAATGCAGTTGATTCCCGTGGTCAAACTATTTTAGTTTCTATACAGTTGAGTCCCGTGGGGTGGGGCTTTCAATACAGTTGAGTCCCGTGGACAAAATTCCAATGCAGTTGTAGTCCCGTGGGAAAACAATTTTGCTTTCAATACTATTGAGTCCCGTGGGCAAACTATTTAAGTTTCAATGCAGTTGGGTCACGTGGTCAAACTATTTTAGTTTATATACAGTTGAGTCCCGTTGGGCTTCCAATACAGTTGAGTATCGTGGGCAAAATTTCAATGCAGTTGTGTCTCGTGACAAAACAATTTTGCTTTCAATACTATTGAGTCCCGTGGGCAAACCATTTTAGTTTCAATGCAGTTGAGTCCCGTGGTCAAACTATTTTAGTTTCTATACAGTTGAGTCCCGTGGGTCTTTCAATACAGTTTAGTCCCGTGGGCAAAGTTTCAATGCAGTTGAGTCCCGTGGGAAAACAATTTTGCTCTCAATACTATTGAGTCCCGTGGGCAAACTATTTTTGTTAAAATGCAGTTGAGTCCCGTGGTCAAACTAATTTAGTTTCTATACAGTTGAGTCCCGAGGTCAAACTATTTTTGTTTCTATACAGTTGAGTCCCGTGGGCAACAATTAGCGATGCACATAAAAACACATCCATGAAAAAACACATCCATGAAGAAACACATCCATGGAAAAAAACATCCATGAAAAAACACGTGCATGAAAAGAACACATTCATAAATAACACATTCATGCAAATACGCATAAATTTTCCTTACTCAGATAATATTGATAGAGCGGAATCTAAAAAAACACTAAAAAAGGTAAACATTGTTGTGTGTGGGTAAAAGAATTCAATAGAGTTTAACCAGCGTCCGAACCCGTTTAACTGTGACCCAGCTCGCGGTCACGCATGCTCGCGGTCACGCATTTTCACGTTCGTGGAAATATACTTCAAGTATGGAGATCATAGTAAGCTTATGTGGTTCATCATGTTCGACTTGGTAGTAATTACATCAGAAATTTTATAAATCGAGATCTTGATATAAAATTAAAGTCATAATATGAAATGTATGCAGCGAGTTCAATATCTGGGAACAAAGTGCGTTTTTCCACGGGTGGTCCCGTAGGACGAGTTCGCACAATTCAACCGTTCTAATTCGTTCGTTCTCAAAAACCAACCCGAGGCGATTGTGTAACTGTCCAAAAATAAACCGAGGATGACATCCTCAAGTTTTGATGGGTTAAAACCATCTTATAAAATGTTGCCGGTTTTTGAACTAATAGTGAGCGTGAAACGTGAACAATTTTTCAGCTTTCTTTATTTTTTGTGACTGACCCACGGACACTATTTCATTGTATAAATAGATATATTGTAGTATGTATATTAAGTATGTGAATTGTGAATACATAATTTCATTATTTCGTGGGTTTTTATTGTTGCTATTGTATATATAGGATAATTGCTGGATATCATGTGCACTGTATGAATAAAAGTTCATTTTAAATCGTTTTAATCTCGATCCATTGAGGCCAATTCGTTCACAGACAAATGTAATGAAATCTATTGCAGTGTAATGGCATTCCAATTTTATGTACCTCAGTGAGCTAACAACACTCGGTACAGCTTTCAAAGAAACACTGATGGAAACGAATGATGGTAATTAAAGGCCTAAATGCCACAAGTACTGATACACAAAAGTGACAACATACAAACATTACTAAAATGACATTCGGAATCATGATAACAATGTTTTATTCGAACGAGTGTTTATCTCTTCGAGGCAATAAGAATGTTAATTTAAAAAAATTTTAATCACTGATAATTTTACTGAAGATTGAAGCACTTCTCAGTCAAAGTATTCACTTCAAAATCTCGAAACTCAAAGAAAAACCTTACGCTTTGGTTTCTTTGGTTGTAAACTGGGTTCTGAGTTTTTGCGAAATCAATCTTGAGCAGTATACATACATACGTATAAGCCTCATAATTGATTATAAGAAATGGGTTAAAACTGCGAGAACTCATGGCATGGCCAGAACCAGATTCTCAAATCCAGAACCGGATTCTCAAGCAATGAATTTTCTGCGCCACGTTTAAGCAATTCTTTAAAAATTCTTAGAACCAGATTATCAAGCCCAGAACCGGATTCTCAAGTAAGAAATTTTCTGTTTTGGGTTTTCTTATAAACAATTACGAGGCCTATACTTACGTTCTCACGCTCGGCTCGACCACAACCAAGACTCTTGGCTATTGACTACTGTATTTTCTTATTTGACTCATGAAAAGAATTTACTTCCCGATTGATATAATAATGAAATAAATAAATAAATAAAAATAAAATGTCTCCGGCCCAGTGGCCCTGAAAATATTAATTTTTCAAATTATGTATGATCACTAACACCCGTAGCACAGAAACTTTTTTGAACATCTAATTCATGAATTCAATATTCATAAAAGTTTGATCGACCCCAATTAGTCGTACACTCAATCAATTTTCATGAAGTTAACTTTATCTTATGTGTGGTGTGGTGATAAAAGCAATTAACAACTCACATATTTATCCAATCGGTTGCATATAAAATTAGCAAACCCTTATTTAACGTTATTCGTAATCATATTCTGAATTACAAAAGTCATGATTTCATGGATTTACTTGTATTTAAGTTTTATGTCCGCTACATACAGTTATTTTGTCGCCGAAGAGCGGAAAACTATTTGTCAAGAAAAAATTTGTAGTGTTCAATCAAAAAAAGTTATAACAGACAATCTAAATTTCAATTAAAACAGTGAAAACCGTTTTTCATTAATAAGGTGTCACCACGAGCACAACCATACAATCAAATAAGTAACTTTCTTATTCGTGTTTTCTCGAATATGATGACACGTAACCTAATGTTTCACCAGCTTTGGAATGGCTGCGAGTGTATGAACACGAATAACAAAGTTTGAAATTTATTCATAAATGAATAAGATAATCAGAATTATAAACCGAAATAACAAAATGATTAGGGTTTAAATTTTTTATGAAGGAAAACTTGTTCCTTAATTTCACTCCGTCGTTATTGTACCTTCTCTGCGGTCACGTTGAAATTTTAACTGAGTGCTAAAACTTTGCGTAACAAGCTCAAATGGGGATCAAATTATATTCGTGATTTCTTGAATATCGCAGGTACTCAGATCTTGAATAACGATGAATAAGGTTTAATTTACTTCAAACGAATCTAAATTTTATAAGATTTACGCCGATATATGAATTGAGGCAGGGAGGTCACTGTGATATATAACTTAAAGTAACTCGTTTGGGATCAGTCAGGAAAAAACACAGATTTCAAATCATGAATACATAATTCATGAAAAAGATATTCGAAAAGCTTCTGTGCTACGGGTGTAAAGAAGTTTGGTCCCTTGAGCGAAAGTTCGCCCTTAAGAAAAATAACTATAAGCCACTATTATAATCATCTGGTTAATGGTTAGGCAAATAAAAACAGTCATTCAATGATAATCAGACATTATCATTCACTTCAACGGTACGGGAATATAAACTCACCTGTACAGGAACCTAAATACAGATTGGTTAATGAACTATTCCCTTAAAAAGCCTTAAAATCACATTCACTCAATTCTCAATTTGAAAAT
>OZ038446.1:593849-603849 GCA_964036265.1 Daptonema setosum | reverse complement strand
GAGAATTATTGTCCCCAAATTTCACATATATGTTCGAATTTATCAATCAGATTTTCCAGAAAGTGTTTGATCAAGTTGGACAGTTAAAACTCAGTTTGTTTAGTTTTGGTTGATAAAGGGTTCCGCTTTGAAACATTCCAAAAGAATCACGTTTTGTATTGCGTATGTTGTTTCTGCAAGCAAAAGTATTGCCCAAAACGGCTGATAATGAAACGTCACACAATCAGTGTTAACACGCTCATCAATCATCGTCACCCATGCTATACTGTGTTAAACTATAGCGTCAACCGAGTTGAGTGGAGGCTAGTGATGTTCAATTATCAGACATTTTGGGCAAGATGTTTGCTGGCAGAAACCACATACGGGCTTTATGTACTTAAATGTATATAGTTTTGAACCTCCACACAATCATGGGGCACACGGCTACAATAAGCTCGTTGTTCTGAAACTTAGTTTGCATTGATGCTCGAAATTTTGTTCAGAAAGATGTGGCTTGTTGAAATAAAATTCAGGTTTCTTTCAAGACTTGAGGCCTGTCGTTCGCTGCTCATATTATGTAAGTACTTTCATATCGTGTACCGTTTTCTTAGTTTGTTCCATATATTTACGTGTGTTCGCACATCTTTATCTGGTGAATCAGGTCATGTCTCATCTTAGCGATAAAGTTCCGTGTTTCGAACCATTTGTTACCATATTGTCATTGTCAGGCATGTTTAATGTAGATGCATATTCTGTATGATATTGTAATAAAAAGTTATAAAAAGGCGTGTTTTGTATGGCATTTTCAAACATTTGTTCGTGGTAAAACAGACATATGAAATCAAACGCTACCTGCATATTCCTCCCGCATAAACAATAGTTACGATTATGGTCCATTTCAGTTGTTGCTTGAGTAACGATAAAAATGCATATAAATCAGTTTTTCACTTGCATGTCACCGATTCACCGGCTCTACAGTAACTAACGGAGTGTTAAGAAATCTGACATGCAACACGTCGCTGCGGCTACTAAAAAATCTGATCTCGTATGGTAATCTTGTAGCCAATCACCGCTAAGCCAGTACTGCTCGTGATGACTCTTCGCGAATCGATGCTCCTGTTCCGTGAAGTACGGTTGCTGGCAAAACCAGAAGATAAACGTCGAAGCCGATCTTGATGGTTTGGGAAATTCCAAAATCACATGAAACAATCGAACAATAAAAATTTGTTGATTGCTCATATTATTCAGCATCCACGGATCGACTGTTTTTTTCAGATTCATGTACTACAATAGTTTCGGTAATAGTACTCCGTCATCAGTATTTGAGCAATGAGTGAGCAATAAAAAGGTGTTTCAGTAACATAATTTCAGAACTGACAATGCCGTTGATGAAACAGTAGCACTCGGTTGAACTTGTACCCTTTCTGCCATCCTGCCTACGCGTGTATCACTGCTTGCCAGTCAGTTCTGCCATTTAATTAAATTGCTGGTCGCCTTTATATATGTACAAAGATGATGGGGTCTAATGGATTAACCAGTCCGCACTTTATGAGCGCCATTAAATTCAATTTGACACTCGTTTCATGTTACACTCGATTGCTCACGCTCGTGGTCGGTCGAGCCAGTCAGTCAGTCAGTCAGTCATTCAGTCAGTCAGTCAGTCAGTCAGTCAGTCAGTCAGTCAGTCAGTCAGTCAGTCAGTCAGTCAGTCAGTCAGTCAGTCAGTCAGTCAGTCAGTCAGTCAGTCAGTTAGTCAGTCAGTCATTCAGTCATTCATTCAGTCAGTCAGTCAGTCAGTTAATCACTCTGTCAGTATGTCTGTCAACTGGTTGTTCATTTTCATCTCTTGTGGTTACACGAAAACTAATGACCCTAGTTTGTCAAATCAGTAACATTTATTTCTACCATAAATCAGTAACCAAACGTTTGTCCGCACGAGCCGCACCAGAGCGCTGATTGCTCAATTACGTACCGATGTGATTAGCTGTCATGGTATAGCTGACGGCACGCCTGGCTTATTGGCTCCAATTACATCGCCATTTCAATTACCACATCGACTCCATCGTTTATGGTTACGGTAGGGTTACAGTAACCAAGTACAGTAATAACATTCAAGTAATGGCGGGTCATAACGGGTGAAGGTAACGAATGCACAAGTTGATTACGGTCAAAAGTAAGAAATGTTTTAGTTGTGAGGTCACATGATAAACATCACTTCAAGCAAAAATATTCATCTCTTCATTTTGTTTTGCGGAAGACTATGCTAATCGTCAAATGTTGTGTACGTTAGAGAAATGCAAGAATTCTTCTACTTTCGTTGCATAATAGGCATTCATGAGGGAAAATCTTCCTTAATAAATAATGAAAGCTAGATACTTAAGAATAGATAAAGAATGATCCCTTAGTTCAGCCGGTCATCACCTCCCCATAGCCGACCATTACGTCATAACACGTCGCTTTTATAACAACGGCTCATGATTACAAATAATCGCGAATGCTCCACATTCACAGTTAGCCCTTTACACGTGTGCCCGTGGAAAAACCATCCATTTTGACATAACTGATTAATCACGTGAATTTTTAGGTGTTTTTAGAACACTGGACTGCATGACTGACTGACTGATTTACTGACTCACTTACTCACTAACTCACTGACTCACTAACTCACTGACGGACTGACTCACTAACTCACTAACGGACTGACTGACTGATCAACCGACTAACTGACTGATTAACTGACTGACTGACTGTGAATTGACGGGCAGCTGTATTGCATGGGTATAATGCTTTAATAGGGGTCACCTTCAAGCACCAACACAAAGCGTCTATTAATTGCAGTAAAGCTGAGTGGGTGGCTGCATATTCACAATCACTAGCGGACGAGAAGGGGAGGGAAAAGTGGAATTCCCCCCTCTTTGGCTATTTCAAAAAGTAGAATTTGTTCCCTAAGGTGTAGGTAAAATGACCTATTTTTGGCCAATTCCCCCCTCTTTGACGAAATTCCCCTCCCTTTGGGAAATTAACTCGTCCGCCAGTGTTCACAATCACAGTGATGCCGCACAAAACAGGCTGACTGACCAAATCGCTCACTTACTCACTCACTCGATCACCCATTGAGTCACTCACTCACTACCTCACTCACTCACTCACTCATTCGCTCACTCACTCACTCACTCACTCATTCACTCACTCACTCACTCACTCACTCACTCGCTCACTCACTCACTCACTCACTCACTCACTCACTCACTCACTCACTCACTCACTCACTCACTCACTCACTCACTCATTATGACCAGCGCACATAGTGCCATATCTCAATCACATACGCCTAATTAGATCTGCCGATGCAAACAAGCAATCCCTCCAAGCTGGGGTGAATATTACGAGGGGTCACCGCAAAGCGGATGTTCATATCTCAAGAATTTGTACATTTCAACATCAAACTACCTTGAAATCAATTTTCCAAATTTTTTTCTTAAGTCTCATTTAAACATAGAAATAGAAGAAAACTGCCAAAATTATTATTTTAATCAATCAAGTATTAATTTTCCATTCGCCATTGGTGCGTACAAAACGAGCTCCTTCATTATGAGATTGGTAATAAATATGATTGCTTGGACAGAGCTAATAACGGGATTGGACAATCAATATGACAGACGAGCGATTGGCACATGTGTGTGGTGTGTACATAATGCTTTCTAAAAATGCCTGACTGACTGACTGTCACTATTAACAAATGACTGACTTGACTGATTGATTGAATTCTTGTCTTGTGACTTACTAATTCATTAACTTTGACAGCACTGGCGGACGAACTAATCTTTCAAAAGAGGGGGAATTCGCAATTTTCAGACCATTTTACCTACACCTAAGGGAACAAGTTCAACTTTTTGAAACTGTCATTTCATTTCATTCGTTCGGCATTTCTGCCTTGGTTAAATACAAGCATGTATAAACATGATAGCGAGTGTAAATAACCAACTGCCAAAGAGGGGTAATTCCACTTTCCCACCCTTCTCGACCGCTAATGTTTGGCACATGTGTGTTGTGTGTACATAATGCTTTCCACAAATCCCTGACTCGCTGACTGTCAGTTTTAACAAATGACTGACTTGACTGTTTACTGATTGCCTGAATATAACTGTCTTTTTGACTTATTAACTTACTAACTTACTAACTTTGACAGACAAACTGGTTGACTCTCGATTGACTGACTCACAAGTTGCTCATGAAGAATCTGCATCGACAAAGAGTTTTGCGTTTGCATTTTGAGCGTGAGAGCTGAGCCGAGTACTAATAGACCATTTAGCCTAATGGTCACTAAATAGTACAGTAAATGGGTGATCAATGATTCATTGGCATCTTTTAAAGGGCCATTAGAGGACATCAACTGTACTCGCTTTGCTGTTCTCCAAAGAGATGAAAATTTCGTCAAAGAGGGTGGAATTGTGCGAAATTTAGCCATTTTACCTACACCTTGAGAAACTAACTTCACTTTTTGAAACCGCCAAAGATGAGGAAATTCAACTTTTCCAACGATGGAGGGAACCAGTTTTAAGATAATTTTATGTACTTCTAATTCAGGATAGTAATCGATTAATGAATCGAGCCAAATGTCACTATTCCGTTTTTTTCTTTGTTTAATTGTGTACTACATGGTACATAGTTACTCTCAATCGTGCTGACATTGATTTAGATATTTTTTATTAATGCATAATCTGTATCGTTATTACCAAAAAAATAGATATCAACGTTATTTGAAAGCTTTTATTTATTATTTTTGCAATTATTCAAGCAT
Organism: Daptonema setosum; assembly: GCA_964036265.1. Lineage (NCBI taxonomy): Eukaryota > Metazoa > Nematoda > Chromadorea > Monhysterida > Xyalidae > Daptonema > Daptonema setosum. The sequence goes on along the minus strand of OZ038446.1, from coordinate 599,069 downwards.
AGAAGTTGACAGCACAGAAATTAATTGCGTTAAAATACAGCAAAGTACAAAACAGGGTGACATGTAAGGCGTCTTGGCCTAATGACGAGCCACTGGCGAACGAGCCTAACTTTCAAAGGGAGGGGAATTTCATCAAAGAGGGGGTAATTAGTAGTTTTGAGTCCATTTTTTACACCTCAAGGGACAAACTGCATTTTTTCAAATTCCTCAAAGAGGGGGGAATACCACTTTAAGCACTGACGCATCGCAAATCACATCATTTTGTACTAAACTATTTGTATTTATCGACAATTCTAATATACAGCTTTGATCCACGTCCGCTGGGTTCCATTGAAGAAAACAGCGTATATTTGGCACAAAAAGAAACGGGCAACAACAATAGAATAACACTTTTATCACAATTGATGGCGAGAAAATGGTTTCTTAAAATATATAGAGCAGAAAACATTAATTCATAATTCCAATATTTTGGACAATGTGTGTTTGCGGGGTTAGAATTATCACCTGCCAAAGAATACGTCAGAAACATGTCAAGTAGATTCACATGACGTATGTACATACATACATAAACGTGTAGCTAACGAATCCATTACGTTGATCCATTGCGCTAATCATAAGCCTAAATCCAATAAAGAAAAATATCAAAACATATAACTACAAAGAGTTGTAAAAGAGTGTGAAATACAAATACTGATAAGAATAAACTCAGATAAAATCACAAGCCGGTCGGACCAGAATGTCATATGTAATATCAGAATCAAATAGTTAATTAAAATAGTATTTGGACTAGATTAAATAATCATATATAAATTTATTTTTGAAATAATGATTATCAAACAACATACAAAATATCAGTTAATTGCGGAGTTGAAAAAAACGATGACTTCAGTATGACTGGATTTCAGGGCCGCCAAAATGGGATAATGCCAAAAAACTTGAAATCACTGTGACCGAATAAATATAAATGAAAATTACAACGTTCGATAGGATCTCAGTCAACTATAACCGGCAAAAATATAAATTTGGAACCCAACGATAACATAATCGATTACGAAATTCTCAACTCGTCGATATCTCGATCGCCATTCAGTTTTTGGTTGTCGACACAGCGTTCGCCTGGTTTAGTAGTGATTGGCCGTAGAGCAGAGGGAAGAAATGGGCTGGCATCAGACCCAGTAAACCACACGATGATGAGACCGGAGGCTGCAACGGTTGAGTGAGTGAGTGAGTGAGTGAGTGAGTGAGTGAGTGAGTGAGTGAGTGAGTGAGTGAGTGAGTGAGTGAGTGAGTGAGTGAGTGAGTGAGTGAGTGAGTGAGTGAGTGAGTGAGTGAGTGAGTGAGTGAGTGAGTGAGTGAGTGAGTGAGTGAGTGAGTGAGTGAGTGAGTGAGTAAGTGAGTGAGTGAGTGAGTGAGTGAGTGAGTGAGTGAGTGAGTGAGTGAGTGAGTGAGTGAGTGAGTGAGTGAGTGAGTGAGTGAGTGAGTGAGTGAGTGAGTGAGTGAGTGAGTGAATGAATGAGTGAGTGAGTGAGTTAGTGAGTTAGTGAGTGAGTGAGTGAGTGAGTGAGCGAGTGAGTGAGTGAGTGAGTGAGTGAGTGAGTGAGTGAGTGAGTGAGTGAGTGAGTGAGTGAGTGAGTGAGTGAGTGAGTGAGTGAGTGAGTGAGTGAGTGAGTGAGTGAGTGAGTGAGTGAGTGAGTGAGTGAGTGAGTGAGTGAGTGAGTGAGTGAGTGAGTGAGTGAGTGGGTGGGTGAGTGAGTGAGTGAGTGAGTGAGTGAGTGAGTGAGTGCGTGAGTGAGTGAGTGAGTGAGTGAGTGAGTGAGTGAGTGAGTGAGTGGGTGAGTGAGTGAGTGAGTGAGTGAGTGAGTGAGTGAGTGAGTGAGTGAGTGAGTGAGTGAGTGAGTGAGTGAGTGAGTGAGGGAGTGAGTGAGCGAGTGAGTGAGTGAGTGAGTGAGTGAGTGAGTGAGTGAGTGAGTGAGTGAGTGAGTGAGTGAGTGAGTGAGTGAGTGAGTGAGTGAGTGAGTGAGTGAGTGAGTGAGTGAGTGAGTGAGTGAGTGAGTGAGTGATAGAGTGATTGTGTGAGTGAGTGAGTGAGTGAGTGAGTGAGTAAACATACCCATAGGTGAATGTGCTGCATCATCACTTTCCGACATTTGATGTGATTTGGTCGATAAATTCAGAATTTCTTCCACCGAAAACCCGCCAGCCGGCATTTTGAATGCTGAAAATACTTTTTTGTTTGAGGTTTTAAATTGTCTGTTTTTAAATTGTCCCATTAAAATGCGATTGAATGAATGAAAAAACTGAATTGAGATTACAGTGCATAATGTTAAATTGAAAGTGTGAACACCGAGAACTATTGAAACCTAAAAAAGTCATGATGATACATACATACATACATACCTAACTACATACATACTACAGTAAGTGCAGCGGGTTATGTCTTGTAAAACAGTTACCATTCGCATCCTAAAAATCCGTTTTCTCTGGATATGACGGGAATATGATGATGAAATTTAGTGGGGATATGGAATAGGGTCTGACGCACCTTTTCAGCCGGCAAGAACATTTAAAAAGTCGTTCCTACTCATGAAACATCATCTTTACTACAAGTTTAGGGTCCGTGTACGTTCTCATAATTTTTTCTGCCTGTGAAATAATTTTTTCAACTATCTGTCGAATTGAAAAGGTGCGCCAGATTCTATTCCATATCCCCACCAATTTTCTTCACCATATTCTCCTTATAATCAGAAAAAAACGCAATTTTAGGATATGAATGACAACATTTTTTTAAGACATAACCCGCTGCACCGACTGTATATATAAATTTCGATATGTACTTCTCGCAGATTCTCAGTTCAACGCGAAAGATGTCATGCAAACGTGTAAATTTATCACAAAGAGTTATCTAAATGACCCATCTCTAGTCTTATTACCAGCAAAACATCAGTCAATGTGCCTAATGTGATAATTGTGCCTCGGGGCGTTAGCCAATCAGCGACGAGCTAGCCATTGCCTAATGGCCGAGGGGCGGAGTCTCACTATGTGCCATGGTATCTTATGTATCCTATGTATGTACGTATGTACAAACATACAATACATGTATGGTGTTAAAAACAATTCATGTAATTATCAACAGAATTTTAATTGGTGAAATCCCCCCTTTCAACCAATAGGAATTTTCAATTTGCGGTTATGTTTTTTTGTGTGAACGAGGATGACAAACGTGTAGTTCGGGCAAGTGAACGTAAGTAAAGTGAAGTTAGACATATCGATAATCAAAGATTTTATATGATAATGTATTTTGAGAAATGATATCATATGCCAACTTCGAGAATAGGGTTCGAGCTGACAGCTGTTGATGGAACCAAAGGTTATATAAATATCACACATGAAACTAACCGTCCACGACTGCTAGTTTCAACTGTACTGAAGATGAATACAACTATACTAGTGCTACATCGGTTAGCCCGTCTGTGTACTCAAGCCTAAGCCTATGTACTGAACAGAAGATCGTGGCTTAGAATCCGTAGGATAAATAGAGTACGTTCCTGTTATTTTGTCATGATCAAAACTAAAAAATACAATCTATGTAAATAAATTTTCAATAGAATAACAAGTACACGATTGTTTGTAATAGATGAGTTTACCAGACAACGGATTATGTGATGAGTACAGTACTCAGTTCACTACAGGTTTGAGACTGCAAGAAAATTATAAGTATTCCACCAAATGTTGAGCTCGTATTCAAAGACATAAACATTTTTTGTAAAGATACATAACTTTACAACTCCCAAACAAGTCACCACGTGAGAGACTCACACGGAATTCATTGTCTAGAAATAGATGTCTACCAGGAAGTTCTATTTTGGTTTGATACACATACATTCTTACGTAAGTAAGCACAGGCATGTGTATGTATTTTGGAATCATTCAGATCTGCATTGATAATCGTGTTACTGCGAGTACTTTAAATAGATGAGACTAACTAATAATAAACATGACAGTTAACTAGAGACTGCCATTCGTTGGGAATTCACCTGTTGTATGACCGTGAGAATGTTTATAAATATGGCTATATAAATACTAATTTATTTATAGGATTGTAAATATAGGACAACTAAAATAACAGATTAACGGACGGTTATTTTAACTACCTACAGTAATTGGTATACGTGTTACAGTACATGTTTGTTCCTTATGCTGGACAGCAATAAACGATGGTCTAAAAAGAACAGAGTGAAAGGTCTTGCGCGGAAAATAAAAAAAACGTGAGAAACAAGAAACAAGGAAGAAAAAAAAATTATGGACACATCAACGTACAGTTTGCAATTGCTTACTTAATTATAATATGTACATAGGTACAATTGCTCCTAACTAATTAAATGTTACCTACAGTACTCGACTTATGTACATTTATTTCTGAATGGCATGTCTTCAAGAGATGTTCATTGTAATGAACCTATTCCAAAACTCGAAATTTAATCTCTTTTCGCTCAAACATTTTCGTCGTTAACAGTTGTTGAAGCGGGCTCATACCGTATTTAAGAAAAACAAACTGAGCTTGTGATCTACAGTATGTGGATGCAAGTGTTCACTGTTCAAGGTGTACAGAAGCATATTTAAGTAAGCCATAAATGAGATTTGAGTCACGAATACTATAATAATGAACTAACGCAATACACAACAGGGAGCTGGAAATTTATATTACGACGAAGAAGTCTGTAATAATAATGAAATGAAACGATAATGAAATGCATCTTATAAAGAAGATGGAATATAATGCAATCTAGCTCTTCGTTTTACGGTATCTGTATATAAAAAAGGTGGCCGATTACAATGGCGCAATCTCGCGGTCATCAGTCACATCCTTCCACTCCTTTCAGTGCCTCAATCCAAATCGCCAGATCTACATAACCATACTTTTTGACATTTTTATAACGGAGAAAAATATATTAAAAAATAATATAATTTTTTCACTTTTTATGCATTCCTAATTCAAAATAACAACCAAACTACGGTAATGATTTTCATATTTGCCCGCCACCATCTCCAATAAATGAGCGGACACAAATCTGGAATTTATGGTCATCTGGTGTAATGAGAGCGATACAGCCACTGATTGGATGATGAGAACGACGTTGTGCGTTGCGTTCATAGTGAGTGAGTGAGTGAGTGAGTGAGTGAGTGAGTGAGTGAGTGAGTGAATGAGTGAGTGAGTGAGTG
>OZ038446.1:562358-587358 GCA_964036265.1 Daptonema setosum | reverse complement strand
ATTCCTTGATTCTTTTAGGAAGTTACCTCACCCACAAGCCAATCAGTCAGTCAGTCAGTCTTTAAGTCAGTCATTTATTCAGTCAGTCAATCCCTTTGGAGGATTGGCTCGTCCGCCAGTGACGATATAACGTGTAATGTGTAAATACATGGTGTTTCCAGTTCGTTCCACGGTCAACCTGGTGGCCGAGTGTGTGGCCCACCTTCTGTTCCATCTGCACTGTACCAGCATCTGTCTGCTGTACGTCCTCTGGAAACCGAAGAAACTGTTGGCACTCTGGTCGTACTTCGGTGCCCTGATCTGCCGATGCACCAAATGCCAGGTGGCATCCAACACGCATCGACCACCAACACCTCTGCCCCGACAAAATGCCCTCAGGTTGGCCATCTGGATGGTAGTTTTCATATATCTGTCTAATTTCTATTGATTAGGACACCCAATTTGTTAGCTATAGCTTCTGTTACTTCTCACACAGACACAACATGTTTTATTATGGCTGGTTCATTGGAACTGCGTGCGGCCTGGCATTGCCCCTGCGCGCGTGTGAAACATTAGTAAAAACGTTGGCAGCAGCGTCATAACAATATTGCGGCGACGAACTATTTAATTTTCTTGTTAAGAAGTTTAGAGATGCATTGGTGAAACTTATTATAAAAACTGAAAGGGTTAATTTTCGAAATTGATGAGTAGAAAACATCTATAAAACTGGGCACAATGTTTCACATGCGCGCAGGGACAATGCAAGGCCACACTCGGTAACAATAAGCAAGCCATACATAGTCATTTTACACGGGTTTACAGAACCAAAAAATGATTCGAACGGTTTGAGATTAATGAACCAATCATCACGGATCATTCAGCACTCACAACCCCAAATCTTTTTAATCACATGGTTTTTTCCTGAAGTGAATTCTGCTCATCTGTAGAACTATCCTTTTTGCAGTCATCATTTTTACTTTCAGACTGCTGTAAAACACGGACGCATGAGTGATGTCTCTACTCTACTGTAACACCAAATGGAAGTTATACAGCCAAGACATCAACTAACTGAATTACTTGAAATATAGTAATTTTCAGTTGTGTGTTTACATTATATACATATTTTGCGTTACCCGTTCACACAGTATTTGTATTATTGCATTTTTACTAATCACATATAAATTTTATTTTAAGTTGAGTTTTCATCGGTCAAACAACAGATTTTTTATGTTTTATGTCAGCAGATGTTACTGTTTTAAAAACAAACAATTGTGTTAAAAAACAATCAATTTAGTTTATAAATAATCAAAAAACATTTAAATATGTAATTGTCTGTGTGAATTATGATTTTTTTATTTTTTGAATAATGTCTTTAATCTAATGTAATACCAACTGGCAGTTATACAGCCAAGTCATCAACTGCATTTGTTGTATAATACAGCAGTAATTTCAGTTGTGTGTTTACCTTCTATATTTTGCGTCATCCGTTCACAAAGTATTTGTATTATTGCATTATCACTAAAAAAGTAATCAATTATCAATTTTATTAAGCCGAGTGTTCATCGGTCGATCAACAGATATTCATGGAAAAGATTTTCATGTTTTTGCATATCATGTCATATTTTGTATGAACGAAACTTTCCTTGGGTTGAAAACGACTACTATTTATATTTGTATACATAAGTCTGGTACGCAACTGAGTACTTTCTTTTGTACTGCGTTTTTCATTCCTAATTTATTATTGAACATTTACGCTCAGCCAAAAATTTGGTTAATCATTTTTTTAGTTGAAGTTGAAATATAAAAAAGTGAAAGCGAATAATGGAGCTGATAAAAAAGTCTAATCTTTCAAAGATACAATTCCGGTTTGAGAACTTCTCAGTCGGGCATAGTGTTTCAGATTTTATGAAATTTGTTTATTTTGAATAGAAATTGTGATTGTTTTCAGCCAGTGTTCATATAAAGTTCAAAAGATTAGACATAATTGCATTTTCATTTCATTGTCTAACATGATCAATAGTTGAATAATACACTGTATATCTGTGATTTAAATGTTTTCTTCTCTTATGTCGCATAACACGTTTGGATTTCTTTCTATTTTGTGATGTGTTTTATTTCATGAACCAATCCTCAATGGTTATTTGCCATTCAATACACTCAATGGAACATGGAAAATTTGTTTTAAACATTCAATTGTGTTAAACAAACTATAAACTTAGTTAAGAAACAAAAAAAACTTCAAATAAGTACCTGTATGTTTGAATTTAGGTTTTTATATTTTTTTACGTAAATCGTGTGAAATCAACTTTTTCTGTCAGTTCTCTTTTTCACGAACATCATTCATTTTTATGTGATTTTTCATACTGTAATACTGATACAACAATGAACAAAATATTGGGATATACAGTATAGTGAATAAAAGATACATATATAATGAGCGTCAATTAAAAAGCCGTGTTTCGTTGTTTAGTCTGGCAGTCGTAATGATTTCGACCTGTCTGCGCAAAGAGAAATCTAGGGTGCGTAGTGAGTGAGTGAGTGAGTGAGTGAGTGAGTGAGTGAGTGAGTGAGTGAGTGAGTGAGTGAGTGAGTGAGTGAGTGAGTGAGTGAGTGAGTAAGTAAGTGTATCTAAGATATTAATCAGTCACGTTCTCATGATTGTAACAATGATTGTATCGTTAATTGTTTTAATGCATTAATATTACAAATCTGTGGTTTGCAATTGAATTAAACTGGAGCCAATGGATCCTTTTCTAAACCACTGCCGTAAAATTGCATTTGCTCACTGTTTTATGGTAAACAGAGATTGAGCCAACCAGATCCTACTCCTATGATTAGCATGTTTTTAGCGTCAGTCCGAAATCAAATTCCTCATCCCTCTTTTCTCAACCTCAACCCCAACCTCTCCATCACTTATTAAGTTTTTGTACTGCTCCACTTCCCTCCCCCTTTCTTCGTATTCCCTGTCACGCATGTTTTTTCTTCTCTCCGGTTGTTTCATACTCTTTTCTCTAATGTTTTATTCCATGCAACATTATCGGGTTGGGAGTAAAAAATCCGTTTTGAAATTTAAAGTCTGTTGTTTATTTGAAATTTTCTCTTGTAACTCTCACGGCCAATCTTCTCTTTATCTCCATCAGAGATGAGAGGTGGGATAAGCTTCCCGTTACCCATTTATACATAGCTGATACGGCATCTGATTTGATCAGCTCCTGGCTTGATCAGGTTCTGATAAGGCATCTGGCTAATTATGTATTGCTGTTAAGTCATGTCCATGTGGTTTGTTTACCGTTTACAAAACAATACTCACTGACTTCAGTTTGATTCTGATTTTTTTTGCCGAAGTGATATCACCTGTTCATTGATTGTGTGACCTGGGCAATAATTGTTAAAGTGATACAGCAATCATTATTAAAATAGAAAACGGTGAACAAGTGTTTGCCACTTGCCTGTATACTTGAATTGTTATGAAATCATAATCTAAAGTTATATTTGGTTCGAGGTTATTTTCGGAGGTTATGAAGCTCTATATAACGAGTGAAGAGTATGCCACTATACGTTTATTGTGTATGTATGTACTGTATGTACATAAGTGTGCACAGTCGTTTGTATGTGTGTGCATGACATGATTGAATTCCATCACCGTACAGTCTATATGTATTCACACACTCACTCTGTGCAAGCCAAACTCACCAACTCACTCACTCACTCACTCACTCACTCACTCACTCACTCACTCACTCACTCACTCACTCACTCACTCACTCACTCACTCACTCACTCACCAACTCACTCACGCACTCACTCACTCACTCACTCACTCACTCACTCACTCACTCACTCACTCACTCACTCACTCACTCACTCACTCACTCACTCACTCACTCACTCACTCACTCACTCACTCACTCACTTACTCACTCACTCACTCACTCACTCACCAACTCACTCACTCACGCACTCACTCACTCACTCACTCACTCACTCACTCACTCACTCACTCACTCACTCACTCACTCACTCACTCACTCACTCACTCACTCACTCACTCACTCACTCACTCACTCACTCACTCACTCACTCACTCACTCACTCACTCACTCACTCACTCACTCACTCACTCACTCACTCACTCACTCACTCACTCACTCACTCACTCACTCACTCACTCACTCACTCACTCACTCACTCACTCACTCACTCACTCACTCACTCACTCACTCACTCACTCACTCACTCACTGTGACCGTCCTCTTTTTCACACCGGAAATAGCCATCGGTTGTGTATATAATTGTATTACGCGCACTTGCACAGACGGATTCACCGATGCAAACACGAGGGTATTTTGAATTTCAAAGCCATCATGGCACATTAGAGAAAATTGCATAAAACCATGCACATTGATGGCAATATTTTGAACCATCTAAAGTTTATTTCATCTTCAAATTAACCATTTTTGATTTTTTCTTTTTGTTTGAATTAATAATTCGCATTTATGCGGGACAAAATATTACAAATAAAATTTTCTAATAGAAGTTTGTCAGCACTACAGTTGCCTCGATCAGGATCAGGAATGAGTTCATCATAAGTTACACATGCCAATCAACAACCATTCCAACCTCAGTTTTGATTCTTTTATTCATTGCAAATCCGGGTTGGTTTTTAGCATATAGTTATTTCGAAGGTTATTTCGTATGCATGCAAAAGTTGTTTATCATTTAAGATTTATAATTGTTTTGTTAACTTCTCTCTTTACAGATTTTGGTTGTCTGTTGTTTGGATGTTAAAACACAATTTGCGTAAATTACGTTTTATTGTCTCTTCGAAAAACCAAAATTGAGTTCAACCCTTGAAGAAACATGAACATTTTCAGGCGGATAAAGTGTGATTCTTTGGTTTGTACAATTCGAGTTTTGATGATTTTGTTCGAAGCGGTAGAAGGTTATTTAATTCACTGAAGCTTTAAAAAGTCGACTTTGCCAATGCGAGTCATCATCAGGTTCTTCAGACCTAACATTCAACGTGGTACTGTTTATCATGTCTTTCTTGTTTAAATGAAATAATGCATAATAATGGAAACACTCCAAATCATATCTGTGTCACTTTCAGTGCGACAGATTATCAATTTGATGTCCGGTTGTTGATTATGCATGGCATTTACTGTATATAACAAACAAATGCTGTTGTTGACTGACTGTAATGATAATGACAGATGGTTACAAATAAATGCATGTTTATGTATTATAAGTCGTAAACAAGCACACAATGTTACATTGTCCATTCGTTTAGTAATTACATCCTTTGTGATGTGATACAATAAGCCAATAATGTGAAAGAACCTTTTTACATTGATAAAGTGCAGTTCCTCCACATAATTTGAAATAAACAAGTTAATGTGATAAAAGACGGAGCACAATGTCTAACATCGACCTTACATATCCAAACATTGTGCCGGTTTTTCAGTTTAACTTATCGCTTATTGATTGACAATAGTTGATATGTAACTTATTAATTGAATCAACTCTAATGTAACATACAGGGTGGCTGTAAAGTAACGACGCGTTTTCCGGACGCCCATTTCTCAAAAAAATTATATTGTGTGATCAGTGTCTTTATAGTCAAACTTGCGTAAAAACACCTGAAAAATCGAACTATGTGGTCAGATTTGACGTATTATAAAGTATTTGTAGGCCTTTTGTGGAATTTCTGTCAAAAAGCGATATTTTTTTTACTTCTTCGGTCCTAGACGGATTTTTTTTTCAAAATAAAAGCTTTATAGGATTCTAAAAGTTTACACACTATTTTAAAAATGATTTTTGAAAAATCTCACCGTTAAATAACACTATTTGTATTATCTAATGGTGAAAATTAAGCCAGCTTTCACATGTCACTTTTTTACATCAGAATCTTATTTCTGCCTTTTTCACCAATTATCATGCTTTCATGACTCTTAATGGTGTCTTATGACACCAGATTTGTGTTATAGAAGTTATAGAAGTATGATAATCCTACTTGGGACCTAAATCTTTGATTTTCGAAATTTTGGAATTTTATCGAATTTCGCATTTTTTCTTCATTCTTTGAGACTTTTTGGTAGTGAAGTACTATGAATTCTTATTCTTTCATAAATTCTTTAACATAAAACTCAACTTACCATTATTCATATCGTTGTGAACCCCGGTTGAAACCAATTGATACTTAAATCGTATTACTATGGTCAGTTTTCATGGAATTTCGGTCAGTTTTGTTGAAAAATAACGAAATTTCCGTTAATTTTCGGAAAAAAATTGATTTGAGCAGTCCTACACTAAAATGAACCTCATAATCTGAAATTTCAGGTATGAATACATATAATTGGCATGTAAAAGTTAATCACGCAATACAACAGTTCTGAGAAATAGACGGCCGGAAAACGCGTCGTTACTTTACAGCCACCCTGTATACTAACGCAATTTAAATATATTTAACTACATACAGTACATATGGAGACTTATTGTAATCTTTGTGCTTCTTTGTTCCGACTGGTTCTGATGTATATATAGTGCAGAATTAAAGCTGTCTGACTGACTGAATGACTGACTGACTGACTGACTGACTGACTGACTGACTGACTGACTGACTGACTGACTGACTGACTGACTGACTGACTGACTGACTGACTGACTGACTGACTGACTGACTGACTGACTGACTGACTGACTGACTGACGGACTGACTGACAGACTGACTGACTGACTGACTGAATGACTGACTGACTGACTGACTGACTGACTGACTGACTGACTGACTGACTGACTGCCTGTCTTACTGTCTGTCTGACTGACTGACTGACTGACTGACTGACAGAATGTCTGACTGACTGACTGACTGACTGACTGACTGACTGACTGACTGACTGACTGACTGACTGACTGACTGACTGACTGACTGACTGACTGACTGACTGACTGACTGATTGACTGTCCCACTCACTCTCTGAGTTTATAACGTTAACTATGTAAGAAGACTCTTCAACATTCACTGACTGACTGACTGACTGACTGACTGACTGACTGACTGACTGACTGACTGACTGACTGATTGACTGTCCCACTCACTCACTGAGTTTATAACGTTAACTATGTAAGAAGACTCTTCAACATTCACTGACTGACTGACTGACTGACTGACTGACTGATTGACTGTCCCACTCACTCACTGAGTTTATAACGTTAACTATGTAAGAAGACTCTTCAACATTCACTGACTGACTGACTGACTGACTGACTGACTGACTGACTGTCCCACTCACTCACTGAGTTTATAACGTTAACTATGTAAGAAGACTCTTCAACATTCACTGACTGACTGACTGACTGACTGACTGACTGATTGACTGTCCCACTCACTCACTGAGTTTATAACGTTAACTATGTAAGAAGACTCTTCAACATTCACTGACTGACTGACTGACTGACTGACTGACTGATTGACTGTCCCACTCACTCACTGAGTTTATAACGTTAACTATGTAAGAAGACTCTTCAACATTCACTGACCAACTTTGTTGACCGAAAGCTGCATGGATATTAGAGCAAGCAAAAACAGTCTAAAGTGCCTCAATTCTCAGTTTATTTAGAATCTTATTTACTTGTTTATCTTCCTCCTACTTTTTCAAAGGGTGCATTTTTCTATTCACCGTTGTTTGTTGCCGCAAAAAAACGTTTTTTTCAAACCTACATTTATACACACGCTATGTACATACTTCACGCTGGATTTATTTTGGTTATCAAAACTTTTGAACCATGAAATCACCTAAAAATTTTACCGTACATACATGAAATAATTGAGCACCCACCCACTCATTCAAACCTAGTAGCCGTTAATCATTTCACATTTCATTAAAGTACGATTTTAATTGAAATATAAATCTTATAAAATGTCATTAGTTTACGATATATAAGATGATCTTAATTACCTGTATATATTTAATGATCATGCTGCATACAAATAGCATGTAAGTGCGTACTTCATATGCTGTACTCAAATCTGTATTTTCAGATAATTGCCTAATTACCAAACAAAAATAATTGGCTGATCTGCGCGTATCTCACTCAATTTTAGATTCTCAACAAATTCACCTGAGGGTGTTCTATATTGGTTTCTTAAAATGTTCAATTGCATACAGCTTATCTTACCAGATTAACTCACATCGCTGATCAATAAGATACTGATTCACTGCTTCCTATACCTTCTAATCATCATGTATCCTTTTCCATTCCGATGTATTCTGAGTTCGTTTCGAAAAGACGCGCCAGACCTATGTACTTTTATATTCTCACAAATTTCTATTCACAACTCTTTGTCATTTTATTTTGGGACATACTGTAATTCGCTACAGGTGCATGCATATTCTTATCATAAGCCCGTACCATTGTGAACCTTGATTCGAAATTCCGTGCGCTAATAACTTTTCATACAGTATCAGTCTTTTGTATTAATACACTACACTGATAGTCAACAAATTCTCTGCACATAGTCAAAGTTTCGTTTTCCGTAAAAACTGACTGGAATTTCCCCTTGTTGACACCTTTGAAAAGTAGAATTTGTTCCCAAAAAATAGGTAAAATAATCTGAAAATTGTGAATTCCCTTCTTTAATGAAATTCCCCTCCCCTAATGAAGGTTAGTAATGTAGTCCGCCAGTGATTGGTAACACTATGTAGCAAACGAGAAGGGGTGGAAAAAGTGGAATTCCTCCCTCTTTGGCGTTTTCAACAAGTACAGTTTGTTTGCTAAGGTGTAAGTAAAATTGCCTAAAACCTGCCGATTCCCCCCTCTTTGACGAAATTCCCCCTCCCTTTGGAGATTTAGCTCGTTCGCCAGAGACTGATACAAGTGTGTCTGTTAATATCCGGTCTGTGTCATGGATGCACACATTTCATTCATATAAATCTAGTTCCTTCACAGAGCTAAAATAGAATTTTGATTGACTTTTGGCTGCTTTCGCTTGAATCAGAGCTTGAAAACATGGTTTTCTCAAATTTTGTTTTATGAAAACAAGAGCGTCTTCAATAGAGTTTGAGTTTGGTTGAACATTAATTTTTTACTATGCGGGTTCAAATATGTCGATTGTGTTACGCCTTTTATCTGAACCTGTATTAAATAATGACTGAATGAAGTTTTATCAATTTTTTACGTAGTGTGTCAATATTTACTTTCCAGTTCATTGACGAAAGAAAACCAACTGTTAAAAGATTTCAAGTCTACCGAAAAATGCACGATACACGGAACTACCGTAATCAATGAAAACATGAACCTTGTGTAACCAACAAACAAACTGTAAAACGCCTCATAATGAAAACGTAGGCTATTTTCATTATGTTGGTCCTTTTTACTGCATAATCAGATATTCCAATAGTTTCAATCATGCATTAACCCTTTTTCTGATTTAGCTTATCTATTCCAAACTCCTGTAAAAAAAGATGTCAAAGCCAATGTTTGGGTGTGTCCGTCTTTGACCCTGGGTATGAATTCTGTAATGAATTGATTCATTTTATGTTTACGAGTTACGTAGACGTCACCAAAGAAATTTTGTTTACTTTCTAATTTGATTGTGAAATCAACCGTACCGTTTTCATGGTTGGTTTCATTTTCAGAACACAAAAAATTCTCTCGCCCACGTTCAAAACATTTAAAGATGGTTTAGTTGAGCCTGATACAGAACCTGATATTGATTTGGGTACAAACAAAGTTCATACAGTATCTTATCTCAACGGAATCCTCTTGTATCTCATCACCACCATGCCCACAATCGCTTTTATCATTCATTATACCGTGTTTCGATGAGCAGCCAGGCTTCAAATGGTTACATCAATGCCCAATTGTAGTAGACTCGATGATTGAATTGAACCTTCTGTCTGAGTCATGATGAAATAAACTATGACTATAAAAAGAGACACAAGAACATACATACAGTGTGAAATGTAATTTAATCAGGTGTTTTGATCGAGTTCGGTTAGTGCTAGATTATGAATGCCAAGGTCAGAGTCAGAGGATCAGGAAGTGAAGTGTAACAGAATGGATGAACATAAAAGTGACAGGTCGTGTTTTATTAGTATTCACTTGAGTTATTCTGGCTGTTTTGCACGTTGCATATTTTTGTGGACAGCATCTACTGTATATATCTAGGTTATATTTATAGCGTTGAGATTCGAATTAGGAGATATAATTTGACGAGATTACATGTATTACGAGCGAGTTTTTCTTGTTAGAAATTTTCACCGAATGAATTCTGAAAAAGAAATATTTGCAAGAACCACATGTAAACCATCGAAAATCTCAAGCATTGACTTCAGGAATACATGAGAATGAGATTCATGTACATTCATTGAAGAAATTTATGTGAGTCAATTCGATTTGGTTGTTTTCAATCAAAAAAGCATCACAAACAGATTTTCTATGCGTATCAGAAAGTCTTTCAAACGCGATCAATTACGCAGTTTACTACTGAATTTGAATGAAATCCCCACTGTTGCCGTTTTGTGAGAACATGCACGGTGTATTTTCTAACTTTCAGACATACATGATTAAGTTCTAGATTATTCGTAACCCGTCTTTGTTCATTCGGTTCGAATCAATAATGCGGGTAGAATTTTACAAAAAGCGTGAGTTTCAAATGCCAAAGTCGTAATGAATAGTGAGAGGTGTGTCTTGTTTACAAGCCCATTCTTTATTATGGTACATAACCAGGGCCAAATTCAGTATCATTACATCTCACATCCAATAATAATGTTTCTATTCACTCAGAGCTGAACAAATGTAGATTTTTGAGAAACTTCTGATCCAGGACAGTAATTGTATTGGAAAACCGTGATACCAGTTTTAATGGGTTACAGTATTATGCTCGTGGCAAGAAGTTTATTGCTACCATTACGGTACTTAATAAACTTTTCTTCTGTAAATCCGTGAATCCATTGTAGATTTTCAAAGATTTAAAATTCGAAACCTAACTTTTACTGATTAAAAAACAAAATGAGTTAGTCATTGTGTCCGGTCGAATTTTTGCATTATGAAGTCTGGTTTGAAACGATGTTGTGGACCCCATAACACTTGCTTGTCTCTAGCTTGAACTCAAAAGGCTCGTGGTGGGCTCATGTTTGGTCTCTAAATGGAGATTAGAGTTTTTTGTTTATGGTGCACCTCTAGACTGTCCTTATATTTTGGATACAAAACATTGTGCCAGCTGTATGTACCATTATGTTCAGGTCTGAATGTTTGTATGCCAAACAATTGTGGTTTATCACGAGAATACGTTGCGTGACTGACCGCTGCACCGACTCTGTTTTCAAGTCATTTTGTTCCAAGTTGTTCAGCACAAAGTTATGTTCTTTTCATATCATGTAACTGTATTTCAAACAGAAAAACAGACAAGGTCATGTACAGTTTTAGCTTTTTGTGATATGAAGGGTTACCAAAAAAGCAATACAAAACGTTTTACAGTTTTCATTCGAAATAATAGTGGTTAATTGGAACAAAATTTGAAACCCAACTTTTATCGATTGTATTGGTGGAATCAATTGTTTTTTATGGTGGTTTTCCGAGCATACTTCATGTCATGTGTCGTAACATAACATTGCCTGCCGGAGCATAACTTGCTGTTTGTTACGATGCTTTGTTATTTATGTTACGTGTTAAAGTGGACTACATTTGTATGTACTTTAGACTTGCAGTAATGTATGTACACACTTTATACATGAAAATGTTCAATTACATATGTAGAGTAGCACACAATCTGTGCATGTCATAATTAGTGATTGTCACCCAGCCAATGCACGTTAACTATGCATGTACTGCATTGCATGTAAGCACAAACTATACGTACTTCATAGAATACCTTTTATGCACACTATTTAGAATACTCACACAAAATCCCCATAAAAACATGTTGTAAATTTCATACTGCATGTATCTGTGAATTTTAAGCAGGTTAATAGAGAGACTAGGATGAAAACATGAAAACATACAAACATTGAATACAGTACAAACATAGACGGATTGCCAAGCACTTTGCAATGTAAGCACATGTCACTCAACTTGCATCGGTTTCCCTGCCGGCATAAGGAAGGAACTGCAACCCATGATAGTCAGGAATAATTTCATGTAATTTTGAAATCCTGAAGCGCACGTCGCCGTACTTTGCTTCCGAATGTTCGCCGAAGACTAAACTTAAGTTTAAATATTTTATAAACCTGAGATTTAGCCTAATCCTACACCAACATATGTAAACCTAAACCGGAGCGATACCATCAAATATTGGCGTAAAAAATTCACACGTTATCATGTCTTCTGTCTAGTCTAGTGCGTAGGGCGCCGGCCTCGAATACCGGTGGTCCTTAGTTCGAAACCTGACTTGAGACACAGATTCTGACGGGTTGCTCTGGGGTTTCTGCTATTGCCCGTCAGTTTATTCAACTCTCTGGTCACTACGAAAACACCATTATGATATGTTATTAGTTTGCCCTATTGGCTTCAGTATATGAAAAAATCTGAAAAATCAGGAGTTTATCCATAACTTGCTGTCAGACAAACATTTGTTTAGTTCATTACCAAATGTGATATATTGTGGATAAATTTCCTCAGCTGGTGGACATGATGTTCGAGATCAGGTGTTTTGCATTCTGACCGTAAGTATGTATGAATCAGTCAGACATGTTGTGAACTGAACCATTCACCACGTCAATATGTAAATAAAACCGACGTGCTTTGGGCATGTCATGAACCATTTGCATACATACTGTACATACATACTTGTACTGATGCATACCGGTTCCAGCACTGGCGGACCAGTCAAAGTTCTAACGGGAGGGGAATTTCTCCAAAGATGGGAGAATTGACGGAAATTAGGCCATTTTATGGAAAAAGGCCATTCTTCACCTTAAGGAAAAAATTATTCTTTTTGAAAACGCCAAAGAGAGGGGAATTCATATAAGTGGGTTCCAGATAGTTCATTCATATTAGTTAAGAAACCATGTTCATTGGGATTTAGACACGTTGTTCATATTGGTTCTACATCTTGTTCACAACAAGTTGAGATACCACAGTTGTCATTCTTTTGTAGTTTGCAGTTATGCAGTACTCAACGCAGTGGCACTTTTGATGGATTCTACAACTACACTTATAAGTCGCAGATCAGTCCTTGCGACCCAGCGATAACGTCCATTTTCAGTTTGTTTAACTGAATTACGTGAATTTAAATGCTGTACTGTGTCTCAATACCATGAAACTTGAGACTTGATTGGTGCCATTGAGACACGGTACATAATGTACATACACTGGCAGTGACGTAGTATAAGAAATATACTGTACCCACCATAACATACAGTAAAAACAAACATAGTTTTTTTTTCTCTTGTACGCACCAAAAGCAGAGCATGAACTTTGTAACAATGGATGTTAACTTTTTTATGGTTTGAGAATTACAGTATATATAGTTATACAGTACAATTTGGCTTTCAATGTCGCATTTTGTGTTAACTATTTTTGTCGCAATAGTATGTACGTTTAACCGTTTTTTTCTCGGCGACTAAATTATTTTAGTTATTTGCACGGTGATCGGCACTTGAAAAATGCGTTTTTAACAATTTTCTTCGTCCATCATTTGCGCGGACAAACTTTTCGCTTATACAAAATTTTGTTTAAATTGTATCATCAATTTGAACCTCTTATTCGGTACCAATTAGAATAATCCACGAAAACACTGGGAAACATCGAAACGTGTTGCACACAGAAACTTGTAACAATGTAACTTGTAACAATGTAATTTGAATCCAGTATGCCATACCCAGGTGATTACGCATTCCAGCACACGTTGCACAAACAAACCGTGCATTTCGGTTTTCCCATCAGAAATTCAATCCCACAAGGCCCACTTGAAACCGTCTGGAATTCCCTCTCGTCCCCCTACACGTCCCAAGCTTCTGAAATTTTTTTTCAAACCACAACGATTCTTTGGTCTTTTGGTTAATCTACAGTAAATGACAAAAATAATTGGTCGTCGAAAAGCGGTCAAACCATTCAGTGCTGATTGTTTACTAGCCGCAAAAACGAGTGCCATACTGCCATTACTCTGGTTTTTTTGTACCATTACTCCTCGTGACAATTTTGTTTGTTATGCGAAGGCGTACACTTTTACACGTGTACAGTTTTAGTATCCATTTCTGTTTCGAAAATTTTCATGAATGAAAAGACATTCGATCCAGATTGTTGCGACTTTGATTGAAAAATATAATATTTGGTTAGGCAGTTTATAGATTAAGCAATGATTGGTGTAAAGACAAATGTTTACGGAAATCGCAATGTACTTTACCGACAACTGCATAAATACGGTTTTATGTACATACGGGTTATTCGTCATTGATTCCATGCTTGGTCGGGTATTTACATACATAAACAGCCAGTGACTAGGACTTATTATGAAAAATAAGTGGATGACTAAAATCATGACACATGCAGGGAGGGCGCAACGCGTCCACATCCACAAATCTACCAATTACCAGTTGAAACTGCCATTTACTATTGTGATACTCAACTCAACTGATTGGCTTAAATGTATAGATACTACTCGATATCAGTTCGACAAGCCTTTGTTTGTTAGGAATCTTAAAGACAATCGAAGTTGTTTAAAAGATTTAGGGCCCACCCTTGTTTTCATTCGATCGGTTGGCTGGTCAATCAGACGAATCAACTTGCGCTCGACTTGATCTCTTACATGATTACTAATGAACTGACCATAATCAGAGCCTGATCCTGAATCCTGATTTGTCAGACGATCCTGTGTAACTGGCTCATTTTATTTCCTTTCCTCTTCACAGCGAAATCTTCTTTTCTGGTGCTAACTGCAGTTCTTCATCTGTACGGTATTTCCCCGTGATAATATCCTGGTGAACCTGCCAGACTTTCATAGTGAAGCGTGAAATTAATGTTTGAAATTTTTTCCTTCATTTCAAATTCAGAATATACTATATGTTTAAGGAAGTGAAGCACGTTCGATCGTCTCAGTTACCGTGACCAGTATGTAGTTAAGAATCAGTACGCTAACAAAGTATTCGACTTTGGTAAGTGAGTGAGTGATTGAGTGAGTGAGTGAGTGAGTGAGTGAGTGAGTGAGTGAGTGAGTGAGTAAGTAAGTAAGTGAGTAAGTTAGTGAGTGAGTAAGTGAGTGAGTGAGTGAGTGAGTGAGTGAGTGAGTGAAAGAGTGGGTGAGCGAGTGAGTGAGTGAGTGAGTGAGTGAGTGAGTGAGTGAGTGAGTGAGTGAGTGAGTGAGTGAGTGAGTGAGTGAGTGAGTGAGTGAGTGAGTGAGTGAGTGAGTGAGTGAGTGAGTTAGTTAGTGAGTGAGTGAGGGAGTGAGTGAGTGAGTGAGTGAGTGAGTGAGTGAGTAGGTGAGTGAGTGAGTAAAGGCACTGTGAAGGCACCGAGTAACCGGTTTATTTATAGTTGGGAGTGTTGATATGGTTCGCTGACTGTACAATGTACATACAGTACATGTGTGTGTTTGTCTGATCACATTGCCTTAATATGCAATATCCGTGTACTAGTAAGGTCATGCTCAACCAAGCATATAATGCCCATGACTTGCCTATGCCACGTCTGAGGGTGCCCCGGTCCTCTGTACATAACCACATATCGCAAACTCTCGATCATAAAAAAATCTGTAATGAATCTTGCTGGATTCAGTAAAACTTTAAATTCAGAGTTACATATAGTAAATCATTATCGCCATGTTTTCACGGTTTGAACTCATAGTTTTATCATGTAATTTTAGTGTGCTAAAGTTAGGATATTATTTCGACAGTCTTAGTAATCCAGTTAGCCAGAATGTTACAATGAATAAAGTTCTCAAATCAATGAGAATTTGCAGCATGAATATCCTTAGAAAACATCATTTGCATAATATATGTACCTGTTAGATTCGGTCCTATTTTCAGCTTCATAAACTGAGTACGGTTATTTTTTTAATGTGGACATTCCATCATACAACATCATGAAATAGGTTTAACAGTCAGGAGTTGTCTGTTATGTATGTACATAGTACTCCTCCAAATACAAACCGTTTGTTTCACGTTGCCGTAAAAAGCAACTTTGCAACGGAAATGACACTTTTGCACTGGGATTTAATGGAGTGCATACAAAATTCATGTGTATTTCACGTGGTTGCGGCCTACCAGTCAGTTATGGACATGCATTCAATCACCATTCAATTCATGTACATACAGTATGTCCAATACTTCACTTTTCGGGTTTGAACGAAAAAAATCTAAGCTTAACATTCTGCCACGTGTTTCTTGCTCTTGAAAAACGGTGAAAACGGAGTATCAAGAATCAAGATGACTTCACTCATTGTGGTGGTTCAGCTCTTTATGATGATTATAAGCTGAGGTCGTGAGGCTTGAAAAAAGTGGTTATTCTAACTTAACTTAAGTGGTGTTTCGGACTTGCATAGACACCGCCTAAACTCTCGTGTCCTCATCAGTATGCCGAGAGCTGACTATAGCTTAACCTATGGGTGGGGGAAGAAATCTAGGTGCGAGGTTGAGTCCTAACTTGAGTATCTTACCAACAAACCTTCGACGGAGTGTCTTCCAATCTACGCTTTCCGTTACCACTGGTGCTCGGTGGTGTTGTCGTCATGCGGTGAAACGGAGTATCAAGAATCAAGATGACTTCACCCATTGTGGTGGTTCAGCTCTTTACGTTCGGCAACCCTTTCAGTCATCATGACACGCAGTCACAGATTTACATTTTCACCGTTATTTTATTCATGCATATGTACATACTGTATTTGACTTGCACTCATGGTTTGGCACGCTGGCGTACGAACCAATCCTTTAAAGGGAAGGGAATTTCTTAAAAGAGGGAGAATTCGCAGTTTTTAGAGCATTTTACCTACACCTCAGGGAACAAACTCAACATTTTAGAAATGCCAAAGAGAGAGGGAATTCTACTTTGTCGTTGTTCCCTCGTCCGCTAGTGGTTTGGCAAATCTCCATTTGCTATGTCCCAAAAATAAATGTATAGCAAAGTCGGGCTCTGGTTCAGCTGACTGGTTTGCTTTGTTGATCACTTCCTTTCATGTACCTATCGTATGAACTGTACGTCACAACTGGTGGAGTCAATGGTATAGACTACATTCATGTAGATTGAATGCGGCCCTTATTAGAGCCCGTATGTTGTTTCTGTAAGCAAAATTGTGCCCAAAACGTCTGATAATGAAACATCAGACAAGGTCGTGGGTTCGAGTCCCACCAGGAAGCTGAATTTTTTCAGCTATTCTGGTGATGAACTGTCTATCAATCAGTGTTAACACGCACAACAATCATCATCATCCCCTGCTATGCTGTGTTAAACTGCTGAGTTCAGGCTAGTGATGTTTCATTATCAAACGTTTCGGACACTATTTTTGCGTTCAGAAACAACATGTACGGGCTTTATTTTGCTCACGCAACTTATTTTTATATTACATACTTCCTTCTGTAAGATTCTTTTGAGCGTAACTGATGTAGTTATTGCCAAGCCAACTACAGTACATAGTATTTTAACAACTACACTACTTTAAACCAACTACAATTGTTTTTTTGGGTTTCCCATGTACAGGTATGATTCGCGCAATATTAAGCAATATGAAGCGTTCAATTAATGTGAGTTTGGGATACACCTATAAAGGCCTCATAATTGATTTTATTCTAACAAATGGTTTAAAACTGCGAGAACCCATGACATGGCCAGAACCGGATTCTCAGGTAATGAATTTTCTGTGCCACGTTTTGAAATTTCTCAGAACCAGATTCTCAAGTCCAGAACCGGATTCTCAAGTAAGGAACTTTCTGTGCCATGTTTTGGATTTTCCTATAACCAATTACGAGGCCTATAGCTTGGTCAGGGTATCTTGTTACTAAATAATTTCCTGAAAACCTTATTCTGAACAAATGATAAGTTGGGCATGTTTAATAATATGTTATACAGATGTAGTGTGAACAGCTGAAAAATCTGATGAAGATTGAACACGCTCCGAAATTTGAATGCGCGCCGAAAGGATTACGGTAAAATTTTTGGAGTAACGAGAACCTGTGACCAGACTTTACATGTGCAATGAAGTACAGAAGACTTATGAATGTATGTGAGGAATGTACTAATTAATGTACTGAAGAAGACTGGATATTATTACATGACTCACGGTTGCCTTGAGTACTGTTTTGGTGAAGACTGTAAAGTCTCCGCACAGTTCGCAGTCTTCCAAACATATTATCGCAATAATCAGATCCTACGAATCACTGATCCCACGTGAAAACAGCCAAGTTCTGAAACCCCATGCGCATTCTCACCGACTTTTTTTTATCACGAAGCTTTACCTCTTTGTACCTTATTTCATTGGTGTCGAGTCTTTGCAGACACTCTGTATAGCAGACAAGTCAATGTCAGATACAATTCGTATTGGAGACATCAAGTACAATTCACATTCCAATATGTCATTTGCATTTCTTTATACGAGATATACTTCCGCTTCTATCGACTACTATTATTGGAGTACCCATAATTGACATTCACAAGGAAAGAGTTTTCAGGTCATAGAAGTTGAAGTTACAGATTTGTCCATGAAGTATAACAAGTTATATATATATTTTTCTTTTTTTCAGAAAAATCCTATCAACAGCATCTGCACATGAACGGCTACACAATATTCTATCCATATTACCTATCAACCGCAGCAGATTTCAATGGTTTGAAACCACAACAACACTGCAACCGTAACAAACATCAACAACCGCAACCGTAACTACTGCAACCGTAACAGACATCAACAACTGCAACCGTAACAGACATTTACAACTGCAACAGTAACAGACATCAACAACTGCAACCGTAACATCGCAATCCGATTGTGATCATGCGCGACGGACTGCCCGAACGACCACCCATGGTCAAACAACACAGTGCCGCTGCTAATATGCACTACGACTCAAAGGTAAGTATCATTCATTATATAGATAAGTATAAGTATAAGTACCAAGAGTTAGAGAAGTGTAATTAGAAGGATACAAAAGTGTACGTTTACTTATGTATGTAAAATATGATCATTAACATATTCGAACGACATTATACGGTACGACATCGTTCGCTTTGTGAGTACATGCTTGACTAAATGTAAATGTAATCATAAGTGTAACAAAAATGAGTTATATAAAGATTACATAAATGTAAGTACACCTTCAATTTTAAACTTATTTTTAAGTCATAATGCAAACATTTCAACGCGGGATGAGACGATTAGTCAAAAATATGCACATTATTTTCTTGTGTGAATTATAAAAAACCCAAGAAACTAGCAATGATGGTTTTAATTTACTTTTCAACGACGTCAACAATATGCTAATGTTCAACGAATTAATATTTATTAACCGAAACTTTTCCATTGTCACATAACCCAACGAATATGTAAGTGATTCAGTTCATCCGTATCCAGTCCCAGTATGATCTGACTAAGACTAAAATTCTGAAATAAATGAAAAAAAATCATGTGTATGAACATAGTTGAATAATAGATACACTTAACGCAGTGATTTCATGGAGCGATTCCTTTAGTAATTTGTTATTTGTTTAGAAAAGCATAACTTGTCACAACATTGTCAACAAGTGTGACAACATCATCAATTATCCAGCTTACATCAAGGGTCGGCCGCTAGGCCGAACCCTTAATATGGTTCGATTAAGATAAGCTTTTTTGCGGGTATCTCGATCTAGCCTCATCGCATCGACTTCTAGTCTGTTCCATCAGTTTTCTCGTGCGATTTTACATCTCCCTGGCTATTTATTTCCTGTTAGGGATGAATTTTCATTTTTCAGGTCCAAAAACGATGAAAATGCGATTTTCCGTTTTTTTTTTCTCCACCCAAAACGCTGTCAGCAAGTTGGGCCGAACGGATAAAGCTGAAAATTAATACACAGGTCAATTTCACGCCTAGAAAACGATTTCCTGAGTGTCCCGCAGATCGGATGAAGCTTTCCACTATTTTTAGGGGATTTTATAAAAAAAATCTCAAAAATCGCAGGCAAAATGGAGAAAGAATTGTTGTATGAGCGATAGGGTGATCCGATCAAGCTAATATTTAAACCGGACGTGTATCACACATGTCGAAGTACGCTCCGCTAATTAATTTATCATTCTACGCAAAAACACAAAAAAGCGCAGCGGGTCTATGAGGAAAAAAATTTAACCAAATTTTCACAAATGCTCAAATACTCGTGTTGAGGTCATTGAATCGTTATGAAAAATTGCCTATCATATGCGGAATCAAATTTAAATATGACCTGTCTCCGACACATTTTCCGATAAAATCATCGTACTTTGACAAAAACTTAAAGAAACTGATTTAGAAAGTTTCAACGTTTTTGACGACTTTTGCTCCTTAGAAAATCAGATTATCTCAAGATGTAAAGCCTTGAGACCCATTGTATTATCTGAATATCTGGAATGACTGAAGCTGTATCGAACACAGAAAAGATGAGTCCCTGCTTATTTTCAAAAAACATTCATGAGCCGCCAAAAACCGGTGAAAATTCAAGTTTACTTATTCACGCTGTTTCAGCCACATTGGATTCCAAAATTTTTATTTATACAGAAACCGGATAAACTTCATTTTCACAGGAGGTATAGAGGGATTACTGTTCTAAAAAACTATGATTTTAAAAATTGATCAGTACCTTTAAACAAATTTTCATGATCCGTCAAAATGCACAGAAATAAAGAAAAATACGTGAAAATTTTTTTTAAAGTAATTTTTTTCTTCGTTTTTTAGACGTGTATCAACATCAATAAAATACCTCAAAACCTTTTTATAAGTGTTCTGGAAGTAAGGAAAAAATTCAAGAGTCACTCGGTCTACACACAGCATGCACATACGCATATTGTTGTTTTCGCCACTTTTACATAACAATGTGTTTTTATAGAATAAGTGCTGTGCTTTTTCTCTTCTATTTGGAATTTTTTACGTTCATTATCATAGTAATTTTTTTAATTGCACTATTCCTGATTTCTTGTTTTTTTTTTATTCTCAATGTTTTTATTAGAAAGTACGATGCACGTCCCTGACGAGTCCTGGCATCGTTAGTTTGGCGTCGGATGTTTCAGGACGAAACGCCATAGAAATAGTTTTTTTTTCTCAGTTCTGATTTTAAGTTAGCTAGAATTAATATTATTATATTGTATCATATGTATTATTATTACGTATTTCATGTTTATAGCGTCCGCTGTTAAGTACAGCTCGGCGCTAACCTAATCATAGTCAAGTTTTGAAGCTATTTTCACACTAGATATAATGATAAATTTACTATTTGAAACTAGGTTTGATGTAGCAAATCAACTTGTAAAATATTTTTCGTCAAGGTAGTCAAGTGGATAGTGGGTTTGCAAGTTAAACGGGTGGTGCTGGGTTCAATACCCCTGAAAATCTAAAACAACAAAAGTGTTAATTTGTTTTATTTATGACATTATATACTTCTCCCGAACTTCAACTGTCTATTTCAGATATATTAAAGCAGCTTTTAACTCACTAAATTACTAATTCAGGGGCTTCTTTTCATCATTATGTCAATTATGTAAAGACTCCTTTTACAAGGGAAAATTCAAGGGGGCTAGCAGATATTCACAAATATTATTGTAATTCAATATTCGAAAATCCAAAGTTATAAAAGAGCTGAAGTTCATGCATCTTATAGAAAACTTTCAACTCATAAAGCATTTTTTTACATTAGCACATTTATGTATTTGACAACCCAACAATAAAAAAAAAATAAAAATTTAGTCTACAAACTGTACATGTGATTTGTTCACACATAAAAAAGTTATAGACAAGCAACTAAAAATGCCCTGAAGGCATGGGGAGTAACGAATATGGTTCGATCCTGGCTAGTCCAATCGTGAAAAAGTATGAGACAAGAAATTTTATTCTCATATTTTAAATAGTCTGATCGTGGAAAAGCAGGAAACAAGATTTGCGATGAATCACGAAAAAAAGTTTGTACTTCATTAAGTCAAGAATCAAACCAAATTAAACGAAACATATTTGGGACTTTTCACGATTGTTGTGGTAGAGACTTATCTTTATTCAAAATGCTGGTATTCATTTTTAAAACATGCGTACGTTATAAAAAAATCCTAGCATTATTGGATGAAAATGGAATAAAGTTTCGTGGCAGACTTGTCACACAAACGGAAGTAAAATGACCCATGCTCACAACGAGCTAGACGAAATAAAGAAAATTTGATTTTCACCGAAAAGTCCCAAATATGTTTCGGGTAATTTGGTTTGATTATTGACTTAATGAAGTACAAACTTTTTTTCGTGATTCATCGCAAATCTTGTTTCCTGCTTTTCCACGATCAGACTATTTAAAATATGAGAATAAAATTTCTTGTCTCATACTTTTTCACGATTGGACTAGCCAGGATCGAACCATATTCGTTACTCCCCATGCCTTCAGGGCATTTTTAGTTGCTTGTACTGTATATGTACACTATAAAATGAAGACACACGTGACGTTTAGCGGCTCTGCGATGATTGGTTGATTGAGTCATGTGACCAATCAGCGTGTAGAATTTACCAGTCGCAGAATTAGACAGTTTCTGTTTTTTTTCTACAAGAATTCATTTGTCTATTTCAAATTTCAAATTCGCAGCGACATGTCTGTGTTCCTTCTACAGTCCGCTAACTATATAAGCGCTGATTATAAGACGTAGACAAGGCTTAAATGTGTATTCGAACAACTGCTTTATTCCGGTATTGAACTGACCCAGGATCACAGCTGTCCCAGCTGTGGCAATTTAGCCACAGTCCGTTTAGCCACAGTACCTTTTACGCACAGTCTGACTCAGTTTAGCCACAGTCCGTTTAGCCACAGTACCTTTTAAGCACAGTCGCGTTTAGCCACAATCTCCCCCCCCCCAGACTGTGGCTAAATTGCCACACCTGGGACAGCTGTGCCCAGGATGCACCTTTTAATACTGGTCATCTGATCGTTAGTCAACTCGTTGTTTACTTGGTCACTTATTAATTCAGTTCACCTGTCTTTATCGTTTTTGGACTTTGATCCGATGCAATTAGGTAGTTTTTCAGATAATCCTTCAGGCTTTCAGTCAGTCAGTTGGTTTGTCAGTTTAATGATTGGTGAGTCAGCCAGTCTGTGAGTCGGTTAGTCAGTTAATGATTTAGTAAATCATTCAACAAATTGATATGTCAGTTTGTCCGTTAGTCATTCAGTTTGTCAGTCAACACAGTCAGTGTATGTCAGTATTTCAGTTAGTCATTCAGTCAGTCATTCAGTCAGTCATTCAGTCCGTCGGTCAGTATGTCAGTTTTTCAGTTAACAAACATTACCTAGTTTTCTACACATAATGCACCAACATGCAAAACCACAGAAGGTCTCTGAAACAAACATTGTAATAACTGATCAACTGTTCTAGTTCTAAATGCAACAACATGCATACAACAATAGGAGGGCTGGGCTCACAAATAACAGGCAAACTCCTCGCAGAACATTCGCTGATCGACGTCATTTTAATAACGAACAAAATAGTGAGTCGATACCACCGGCGACTCAGTCAAGTACAATCCGTTATGAACCAATAGAAGGTGAACCAAAATACGGCCAATCACGCGAAGAACTGATCCGACGAACGTCGTGCAAGGTTATAAAGTAGAAAATTGGTTATTAGAATGGCCAAATAAGGTAATCAGTGTTTCCCCTATAAAACTGAATCTGGGATTGTGTGGTCTATTTTGGATTCTGACGTTTACAAAGAGAACAAGAAAGAAAGGGAAAACTAATTTTCTGTAATTCCCAATTCCAAAATTCGAATAATTTTGAATTTTGGGTTTTTGGTTAACAGAATTTTTTTCTTTTTTTCTTCAAGAACGTCACATTCCGTCAGAATCCGAATTAGACCACAAAATCCAAGATTCAGTTTTATCGGGGAAACACTGATTACGTTCTTTGGCCAATCTAATAACCAATTGTCTACCCTATAATTACTTATAAAGTAAAGTAATGTGATAACCGTTATCAATCATTAATCACATAAGTCAATCAGGTTAGTATGGTGGTTTGACAGTCATTTAGTTAGCATGTCAGTCAACAAAGTTAGTATGTCAGTTAGCCAGTAACTCATTCAGTAAGTCAGTCAACAAAGTAATGCAGTATTTCAGTTTGTCAGTTAGTCAGTTACATAGTATATCACTGAAAAAAGTTAGTTTATCAGTCAGCCATTGAGCCTGTAAGTCAGTCGGCCACAGCCGTAGTCTTCCTTAATTACATGGCAAACTCATCATAAACGAGTTGACTTTCATTTGTGTGGCCGGTCGTCGTAACCCGTCTTTTATGCCTCTCAATACGACCAATACAGTCGGTTATCATGTTTCCAGTAATCGTGTTTCATCCAACAGTGGATGAGAAAACAGAATTTTTCTTTTGTGCAGATTCCAATTAGGATTTTCACTTAATCCAAGTTCAGCTAGAATGGCATAATAAAAGACAACAGACCAAGACAATAGAATTCAGCTTGCTTTGGTCGTTATACATGGAAAATAAAATGTTTTGTCCGGGTCTTTTGTAGTAAATATGTATGCAGGCACAGTAATATTTTTAATGCTATTCTGTTGTTCAACCACGTTATGCACATTCAATCAATCCATTTTGTACACCATGCCAGAGTATAAGTGTACACAACATGAGCATGAGTGTACACTACTCAAGTATAAGTGTACACTAATCCACTGTATACGTGTAAACAACAGAATCATGACTGTACACTTCTCAAGCATAAGTGTACACTAATCAACTGTATAAGTGTATTTGGTGCCAAGTGTAATGTTCTGTTGGAGTGAACAACGATCACGACGAAGACGCAACAGAAAGGTCAGTTCATTTGTGGATAATCAGATAATCCGATAATCAGATGATCCCTGCTCGTTACGCATAAAAAATCGAGATA